>CABHPQ010173519.1:7869-21696 GCA_902168405.1 Peromyscus aztecus
CTTCCTTAGAATTCTTGAATTCTGAAATGAGGTGTATGCACCACTGTACTTGGAATACTATTACTTTAAATGAAGAATTAACTGAGAGCCCCTTTCACACAGTCTGATTCCTTCAAAATCCTTCTTATTCAACAGCCTGGTGATCAGAAGCATTTTGTTTTCTTTGAATGAATGAATAAGAAAATTGAGGCTAGGGATATATCTCAGCAGTAGGACAAAACCTTATGTTTGATTAATTGTATAGACAAATGCATTGATTTAGGTATTAAAGATAGAATTAGAAAGTGGATTGACATTTCATTCAGGAATAAAAACAAAGCAACTTTCTCTTGGATTAGTTTAACCAAAAGTGAGTCCAAATTTTAATTCTCCACTTCTCTCCTCATTCCTTCTGTCTGTCTGCTGTTTGTGGTTACTGGTTTATCTCTAGCCTGTCTGGTGTGTGTGTGTGTGTGTGTGTGTGTGTGTGTGTGTGTGTGTGTGAATGTGTATCTGTTCCTGTCCCTAACAAAGGACTTTGCTCTGTATTGGTTGAACAGCACAGAAAACATGGTAGGGGAAAGGAATGATGAATATTTTTAGAAATCTTTAACAGTTTCAGAAGGTATGGCACTACTTTACTGACCTCAACTGACTCCAAATGGCACTTAACATTGCAAACAGATGTTATCAACATATATCCAGAAGTTCCTTTCAACAATTATCCAATATTTGTCTTGTTTAAGGTTGCTTTCAACCTGTTGGCTGCTTTCAATAAATGCTAACACAACACATACATACACACTTGCATTATTTTGTATCAGACATGAGGAGGAGTATATAACAAAGTTGAAGGTATGCATTTAGTTTAGGTTGTTAAAGCTGATTGAATGGGAAATCTAAGTATAGAGGTTGGTTACATTTTTCTCTTAAAAGCAGGTTAAACTTAAACTGGCTGAGTACACAGTAGGATAGCAGGTTAAATACACCGTCTTAAATGATCTAAAGTCATTATTAACTTGGTGTTCAGGTCTGGAAAAAATTCAGTCTCTTTGAATGTAAGAGATATTTTCAGAAAAAACGCATCACTATAGTCAAACAACAAAATTATAGGGATGAGGGTGGAGGATGATAGAACATTTGTAATATAAAATGGGAGGGGCCAGGGCCTACATGAATGAGCAGTGCTGTAAGGCCGGAGCCCAGGGAGATGGAGAAGAGGAACATGAGGGTGATGGGAGCAACCAAAACCAAGTCTGTATAAAAATGCAAGGAAACATGTTATTTTTAATGCTAATTGAAAAATAAGAAAATAAAGAGAAACTTTGAAAAATATTATTTAATATTAATGAAATTAAAATTAGCCTATAAAATGGTGTCAATAGAAGGTCAAAAATGAATATAGGTATGATTCTTAAATCTTGGAAGCAGAGTGGGAAAGAAGGATTACTAAAATACTTGGTATAATTTTCTTCTAGATCACATGTAAAGAGGAAATGATCCCCAATCTGACTGAACATCATTAATATGGAAATAATTCAGATACATTAAGACTTATGCAGATAATATGGAGTTGAAAGTGCAGTTATGAGCGTGGCATGTTCCAGAAGGGCTAATCACTCTAGATGCACGAGGGAGAACAGGAAAGATGAGTCTGGAGAAATGGAAAAGGAATATTTTGAGAGATAATGGGAACTTCATAGTATCCCTTGTCATGGACCATGCATGAGAAACGTTCAGCAGAACTCAAGGAAGGTGAAGAAGTTGGGTTTTCTTCATTTATCTACTTTTGACCTATGCCTGAGTTGGAGGCAACTAAAGGAGAATTGGGATATCATCAGAAGTCGGGGCCTATGGCAAAAGGACCATGCTTTAATATCATTTCTGTTTCTGTGATCAAATACCCTGACAAAAAGCAACTTACGGGAGAAAGGATTTATTTTAGCTCACAATTCGAGGTTATAGTCCATTATTCTGGGAAAACCACAGTGGCAGGAGTTTGAGACAGCTAGTCACATCACATCTACAATAAGATCAGAGAGAGAGGAAATGCACGCATGTTTATGGTCAGCTAGGTGTTTCTACTCTCATACAGTTCAGAGTCCCAAACTGGTAATGGTGCAACCCACTATTGAGCTGGCTCTTTGCACATCATTAATGCAATCCAAACAATCCACAGACCAGTTCCCAGTAGGATTTAGATAATCCCACATTGAAGTTTATCTCAGGTGATTCTAGGTTGTGTCGAGTCAACAGTTAAAACCAATCATCTCAGACTGGAGTGGTGCTATGTAGAGTTCTGGGAGCAATCGTGGGAAGGATTAACTCTTGGATGTTTGCCATCCAGGCCCTTGTCAGCAAATAGTATTGATACCAGTAATATCCTCTTGAGCTCACTTGACATTTGAAACAACATATACCAACTCCTCACCTCCACACCTCTGCAAGGCTTTGCATAATGTACCAGCACCCCACCTCCTTAAGTGCCTGGCCCTGAGCCTTCTTTGTGGTTGAGTATAGGCAAGATCAGAAAGAGCTTCTCTGTCATCAGATCTTAGTCCTTCTTAAGTCCTCTATCCACTGGATAATTTGCATAAGTATTATCTCAGTTAATTTACACACTTTGAAAATCTCTGGAGCTTAATTCTGGATTTGGGAATGTTTGGGATGAAAACTTCTGACATGATGGATTTGGGTGGATTTTCTGAGGCAGGAAGGGCTCTAAAGTAAGAAGCAAAAAACTCTAAAGTTAAAATAATCAGCTTGGGTTTCACTATATCATAATTGCTTGGTGCTCAAAAATAATTTTGGTAAAATTAGAGATTTATGTGCATATGTATAGATGTGACAAGAATAAAAACTATAATAAGGGGAAAGAAGCTGCCTTGATTGTCCTCAGTTTGGGGAATTATTGTGCTACTGGTTTCCTCTGCCTGGGTACCCATGCCTTAGATCTCTGTTTCCTGGCCTGTGCCTTGATTTTCAAGTCACAGCTTAAAGTTCATGCCTCACTTCCCTCCAGAGAGAATTTCTTCATCTTCTTTATCAACTAAAATATGTCATATTGTTCTCCTTATTTACAAAAAAACACTTTTTATTACCTATCATTCTATTTGTGTGTGTGTGTGTGTGTGTGTGTGTATGTGTGTGTGTGTATGTGTGTGTGTGTAACATACCTACCTCTGCTAGAAGACTATTCTCAGAGAGAAGAGATGGGGTTTGCTGTAGTGTGAGAAGTGTCCTCAGCACATGGATGACACGTGACGGCATGTGTGGAGTCAATGAATAAGCATTCTGCATGATATCCATCCTTATTCCAGAAAGTACTCTGTGTGCCTCAGGCTGACCTTGCTCTCTTTCTATTTTATTTCCAGTGCAATATCTATTTTTGAACACAGAATCCAGCTAAGCTGTAAAGTTCTCCAACTCAGGCTCACTGTCTTTTCATTTTACACTCTTGTTGCTCTGGTATATGTGAGGAACATGGTACTGAATGAGTAAATGAGTGAGTGGATCCTGTGCTATAACATGGTATGTCCCTTCAAGGTAGAGAATCTGGTGTGTGTGTGTGTGTGTGTGTGTGTGTGTGTCTGTCTGTCTGTCTGTCTGTCTATCTATGTGTATGAATGGAAAGGGGAGGAGAATTCAAAGCATTGTATTGAGACCTAGACCTCATCCTATTTAAAAGATAAACCACTGAAACAAAAATGAGACTAAAAGGCTAGAAGACGAGTTGTCAAAGACAGAGGCCACTTGAGCCTCTTGGAAATCTGGAATGTCAATTTTAGAAGACTGCTTAGTCAACCTGACTTTCTAGCATTTATTTCAAGTAGAGACTCTCATTCCTATTCAGCCACCTTGGAGAGATGATTAAATACAAAATTCTTGCCCAAGAGAAAAAGAAAGAATATGAAATCTTAAGAGATTTCAAAGAGCATACATTTAGAATAGGAAAATTAGAATGTTCCATTTTCTGTGTAAAATCCTGCTTCTACTTTCTAGACCCTAGAGTCTAGAGCATTGATGGAGTCTTAAGACATGGCTACTACTAAGCATATTCATGGTCAAGAGACACTGGAGCTCATTTCTTTCACTATAATGTTTTTTTGAAACAGGATTTCTCTGTGTAGTCCTGGCTGTCTTGGAACTCACTCTGTAGACCAGTCTGGCCTCAAAGTCATAGAGATCCACCTGTCTCTGCCTCCTGAGTGCTGGGATTAAAGGTGTGTACCTCCACTGTGTGGCTTGTTATAGTTTTTGAATTTCACTAGCTAGCTCTCATAGAACAAGATCCCTGCTATTCAATCTATGTGAGGAGTTGAGGGCTTTGGAGGATTTTTGTCTCAGGAAGACTAACTGCTACTGGTTTCCTTCTCTGACACCAAAGATCAGATAATATGACCCAGAGTGTATTCTAACAACATTTTGTGATATGACACACTATTTATTAAATTTTGCTGTAGGAGATATGGTCCCATGAGGTGCTGCACAAAGGTTTCTTTAAAATTAGTTTGAGCCGGGCGGTGGTGGTGCACGCCTTTAATCCCAGCACTTGGGAGGCAGAGGCAGGCGGATCTCTGTGAGTTCAAGGCCAGCCTGGACTACAGAGTGAGATCCAGGAAAGGCACAAAGCTACACAGAGAAACCCTGTCTCGAAACCCCCACCCCCTAAAAAAAAATTAGTTTGAGAACACAATTTATTCTCTGTTTCCTTGGAGATTTATAATACATGTTACCATGGAAAAGGCCAGGAGAAGACAACAAACTGTTTAGATTCTCAAACTCATTTGGCGATGTAGCTTTCAGATGTATGTGCCAGCACACTACTAACATGCATGCAGAAATTGCATGATAAATGAAATACTTTGAACACTGGAATCATAGATGTAAGTTTGAATTAATTTTTGCTACTTAACTGCTGTGTGACCTAAGATAACTGGTTTAACTCTTCTGGGTTCCATTTTCCTTCTGTAAATTGGATAGCACACTTAGCCTTCTAAGATGGTTGTGAATATTAAATAAGATAGTGCTGATTCTAATATTTGACTGAGAGTCTGGAAGAAAAGTTCTGAGAGGCACTTCTGACTGTTCGAGCTAACAACTATACACACACACACACACACACACACACACACACACACACACACACACACGGCATGGCAGGCATGAACTTCATTTCTGTCCTCCATCAGGAAAAAGGGAGGAGGAACTCTTCCTAAATTTCAGAAAGAACATTTGCAGCTCTAGTTTAAAGGATGATTTAGCAGCTATTTCATGAAAAATGATTTCAAGACCTAAGAAAACTCACTGTTATGAAAATATAACTGTCCTTCTTGTTCACTCCCCTTAGATTTGGGGACTCGTATTTACATCTACCTTGAGAATCATGGCAGATGCTCGGAACCATCAAGAAAATCTTTGAGAAGTTCAAGTTTTCAAATGGGTTGAAAGGTAGAAAGTGATTTTGCATTCTCTGTAAAAACTCTTTAGCTCCTTTATGTACATGCTTAAAAAACCAGGCGAGTTTTATGAATCATTCGGAAGCGAGGATGCTTCCCTGAGCCCCAGGCAGTCAGCAGTCTGCAGCTTCCAGCTACAGCGCTCTCTTTGAAGGCAATAGAGTTTGCTCAGAAGACTTGAGGAGACTTGGAGGTAAAAAGACAGAAAACATCAACTATGTGACTCCTGAGGGACAGTTTCCTATCCCGAAAAGTGACCTTGAAAGGCAATTTAAAACACCAGTGAGAGATGCATGGCTCATTTCGACTGAGGGATTCATATTCTTAGTAGTCAACTGCACTCTTGGCATAAGCCTGCTTCTGAGCATGGCCTTAGAGCATGCTGTTGGTGCTGCCCACAGCAGAGCTAAGCTGACAGGAGTGTTATTATTTCTCTGTTCCAGGCTTTTGTCATGTAATATCACTTTTCTCTCTAAGGCCTGGAGAAAAGGTGTTAGAAAGACCAAGTAGGAGTGAGGTGAGGAATGAGATTGTCTATATTTAAAAGTTGTCATTGAAATGAGCCAGAGAGACTGCTAAATGCTTAGAGTTCATTTTCACTTTGAACCTGCACAGCCGCTCTATGGCAGCTCTATCATTATCTCCAATTTACAGATGATCTTCAATTTTCTGCGGTGTAGCACCATGGTAAAGTGATTTGCTCAAAGTCATATAACTTGTAAGACATGGAACTGGAGTTTGAATCTAGGTGTAAGTCTCTTTTTGATATATATCACAATGCTTATCCGCCAGTCACGGCCACCATTGACTGGTATTACCAACCATGGAGACACCTCATAGCGAGTTCTGTGTATAACTGCCATGATGAATTATCTCATTTAATCATTTCTAGTAGGCTTCCTGGTACAGATGTCCTCATGTATTCCCTGTTAGGAAATCTGCAGATATTTCCATCTCTTCTACACAAGAGCATAACATCTGCATAGAATACTGCAGTTTTGCTATGTTTTAAAACATTGTTAATAGGATGTAAATGTTAGGCAAGTAGTTGTTATACTACGCTGTTTGAGAATAACAATGAGAAAAAAAAAAGTATATGTATATTCTATCCAGAGGCACTTTGTTTCTTCAAGTATTTTTCATCTGCATGTGGTTGATCTCTCCAATGTGGCACCTGTAGATTCAGAAAGATTACTGTATTATTATGGTGTAGTCTCTACTTACAAGTACAAAAACAAGGGCACAGAGTAACTCAATCCAAGATGCACACCTAGCAAATGATGGCAGCTAACTTGGAGTCTGCATGAGTTGATTCTTAGCATTTTCCTTAGCCATTACATTACCTCCTCATTAAGAAGTTCAGTCTGTGCCCATCAACTGATAAATACATACTGATCGTGTGGTACATTTACACAATGGAATGTTATTAAGCTCTTAAGAAACAAGAAATTATGAAATTGCAGATAAATGGGTGGAGCTGGAAACAATCATCCTGGTGAGGTAATCCACATCCAGAAAGACAAGCATTGCATGTTTTCTCTTATATGTGGATATTAGCTTTTATGCTTTAGCTATGCATGTTTTATTTAGAGTGTAGATAGCTAGTAGGGGATCCTCAGGGAGGAGGGGGTCTTCCAAGGAAGGGAGAATAGAATACAGTGTTACAAAGGGGTAAAGGGGATACTGGAATAGGAAGAGTAGATGGGGAAGGGGGTGGGAGGGTCAGGTAGAGGAGTGAATGTCGGGAGGGGCAACTAATACTAAAGTCTTTTGAAAAGCCACATGGAAACCTATCATTGTGGAAGCTTCCTAAAGTATGTACACTCATAAAAGGAATTTAAATGGAATAACAATATAATAGGGGAGACAGTGCCCCAACTAGACATCATAAACTACCAACACCTATGACTTGGTATGGTTTGCATCTTCTTTTGAGTCATTGGCCAAAGTGGACCCGTGAACTCTCCCACATATCAAAGACTATTGCTATTGCCAACGCTATTGGTTACCTTACACAACATGATAGTAAGAGCCTATTGCTGAAGATAACACATGCTTATGCTGAAGAACCTGGAGAGATCTATCTGGTCCTTGAATGGAAGCTTCACCACTGCTGACTATCATTTGTAGTATTGGAAGGTGCTATACACACTACTGGAGGAGAAAAGTAATCATTATCTCACTCAGTTATTGCAAGCTATAACAGTGACCTGTCTGCAAAATATACTTGTGTAACAGTGGCATGAATGCTATGTCAGTGACCAGTTACTTTTTAATTGGATTTAAGGTCTAATCCATGAGATGGAACCTATACCTGACATTGTTAACAAGACCAAGAACCTGAGATTAAATAGATCATGGGCCTAGGGGGAACCTGTTACTATTATTCTGCTAAATGAACATAGCAACAAAAAGACTCTTAATGACATACTGCTATACCCATAGACCAGTGCATTGCTCAATCCTTATCAGAGAAGCTTCTTGCAATAGATAGTAACTAATACTGAGACACACAACTGGACAATGTACACAGAGTGAGAAACTTTGGAGCAGTCAGTCTTAAAAGTGATGTCTTTATCATATTCCCCCCTAAAGTCTAGGGATCTATGCAGAAGAGGAAGAGGAATTACTGTAAGAACAAGGGGTGGTGGATGACTCCAAGGAAGCATTGTCTTCCAGACATAACATGGGCTGATGCACAAATGTACTCACAGAGACTGTGGCATCACACCGAAAACCTGCACCAATTCAAGCCAAATGAAACACCAATGTGGGGCATTTTCCCACCAACCCCACAGCTTCCCAGAGTTTTCTTGAGTGTGAGCAGCAGGAAATATTAGATAGAAGGATTTATTGCGGAGAATCTTGTGGAGATAAACAGATAGAAAATAAAGGATAGCCTTGAGAGGGCCTGGAACCTTTTCCAATGGGCCCCGACTGTCTCGGCCCCAGGATTTTTATAGAGACGCCCAGGGGTGGAGCAAATGACCTCCTCCCCCAGCACAGCCAAGTGTAGACCATCTCAGACACCTGCACTCAGGCCTGTGGTCCTAATCATCCTCTATGCGGACATGCTGGGTAAAGCCACGAGGAACCCGAGAACCGGCTCCCACACACCAACAAGGGTTTTGAACCCAGAAGGGATGGTGGGATCTATCCCCTAACCAAGAAGATATTTGCACTTGATAGCTGATGGGAAAGGGGAAATTCATTTCCTTCAGTGGGATGACATTGGGTATATCAAACACACCCCAGGGCAGGCTCATTCTCTGGAGTAGTTGGCTAGTACAAGTCACTGTTCATTGTTTTATTTATTTTTTTTACTTTTATTTTTCCCTTTGTGTGTATGTGTTTTTTCTCCTTTGTTTTATTTTTATTTTATTTTTTTAAAGAGAGAAAGAACATGGAGTTGTGTGGCTAGGGAAGTGAAGGAGGAGCTGGGTAGAGCTGGAGGAGGGGGAAGTAAGATAAAAATATATTGTATGAAATTCTTAAAAAACAAAAAAGACACTTACCATTTCACATCTACCTATTTACTAGAATAAATACTTGGAATTAAAAAAATAAATTCAGTGTAATGAACACTGTAGATATCACCTCCTAAAATAAGCTTATTTCTCTAGAGCTACATTAATAAATCACCACAGACTAGGTGTATTTAGTAATGACTTTTGTTTTCTCCCACTTCTGTGGTTGGGAGTTTAACTTCAATGTGTCGGCAAGGTTGGTTCCTTCTGAAAGCAGTAAACTGTGTAAGTGTTCCAAGCCTCCTTCCTGGGCTTGCAGATTGCTAACTTCATATTCACACAGTGTTTTCTCCTTAGGTGTGTCTGTTTCCAAATTCTCCTTCTTTGGAAGGAAATCAGAGTGATTTAACTGAATTATTTCAAACATCACTCATTCATGCATGCATGCATGCATCCATCCATTCATCTGTTCATTAGACTTCCAAAGAGTATCTGCTTCATTCTGGGTACTGTGGTAACAGCTGGGAGAAAGTGAGGCCAATGACATTGCTTCTGTCCCTAAGGAAAACATGGGCTTTAAACCTTGGCAACCTCCAATGAGAAAATTCACTATCCTGGAATTAGAGTCCCTTCCAATATACATAACAATAATTCCTGAAAACGCAGGCTGATCACTGCAGCCAGCAATGAATGAGACCATTTTTGGTACTCCACTTATATTAATTACCACATGCTCCTAGAGACAACACTTGAAGAGAAATTTATGACCTAAAACAAAGACACATTTGAGTTAAGAAAATGCTGTTCTGTTCTTTCCTCAGAGTGGTACTCTCTGGGAGAGAAGAGCTGAGCCCATCTCTATCTCCTCTTGGCCTCTGTCCTTGCAGCTGCCCTTAAGGAAAAAACAAAAACAAAAACAAAAAAAAACCTTACAGGGGGCATCAAGGGTCAAGCTGGCTGTCACTTGAAGGTTCAGAAAGGAACTCAACTACCCAGAGCTATTCTTCAGTTTGGTGCCCAGAAATGGATGTGCTTTATATGCTTTTAGACTTTGAGGCTGATTGAAGACACAAAAGGCATCTTAGGGAATTGCAGAGGGAGGTATGGAGGAAAGAGCAGGTCACAGAAAGACTGCATAGACAGACTCTCTTGTTGAGAAGGAAGCCCAGGTTCATAGGCCATACTGAGGGTCAGGAGTAGGGACATATAAACTCCAAATGGAGGTCCATGCCAATGACAGTATCCACTGACAAGTACATAAAGAGAAACTCAGCACAGTTTCTATTAAGCATTTGGATAAGATCTCAGTTCTTTTCCTTTCTTTTTTTTTTTTTTTTTTGAGTCCAGGTCTCACATATCTCAGGCTGACCTTGAACTCACAGCACTGCCAAGGTTGGCCATGCTTTTCATCATCTTGCCTCCACCTCCAAAGCACTGAGATTGCAGACCTTGGCCACCACGCTTGGCTTGGATGTAGTCTTCTGAAAGAGAGGTTGGTTACAGGCCAGCATGACCAGACACCTCTCCATCCTTGCCACTTTTCTTCCCAGGGCCACTTGGGTCTCCTTGATATTTAAATTACCACCAGGTAATGGAACCAAAGCTCCACACACAGCTCTGTGGAAGAAAGTGACTGATTTTTCTTTCTGCATTAGGACAGATAATGAGAATTAACAAAGGGTCAAAAAGGATTTTTTTATGTGTGAAAATAAATGCAGGCTTTGGTTAACTATCTATTTAAAGTAGAAAGGACAGTGTCCCAGAGACTGGTAGTCTATTTTTGTTTAATGAGTTAACCTGCTTAGTCTGGCTTTTACAAAATAAACTTCAATGACAAATCTAAATCTCACTTGCAGTTTCTATTGAAGGCAGGTGGAAGTACAAAGATGGAATTTAATGTCCCTCCTTAGGGGATTGTTTGAGTGACAGCTGTTGGGGAGGAGGGAGTGTGCAGTGCAGGTTTCCAGGAGCAAGCAGCGTTTTCTCTTCTCTTTATTTAGAGACTGCACTCCTAAGAAAAGTGACTGACACTTTGGTTGATACAGAGCAGTAATTGTGCGCAGGCATTGGATTCTAGGGAAGAGCTCAAACCTGCAATTTCTCACTGTTCTCAAAAACATGTTTTGGTGGGAAGGATGGGGGTCTCTCTATTTTGCCCACTGCATGAGAGTTCAGAAGGCATTACATTCAGTGGGGGTTCAGATTCTTGATTCTCCTTTGTCCCAATTGGACAAGCTCGGGATCAGGGAGGATGGTTTGCAGAACCCAGAGGATGCCTTTCTGGGGCAAAATGTGAACCCAGACATTTCTGAGCCTCTGAGCCTTAAGCAGACTGGCTACTTAGATATTAAGTGAGTTGTCAGGCTATTCCCGTGTGGCTTACATACTGGAAAAGCATAGCTATATGCCACCTTGGAATCTCTGCACACAGAGTGATTCTTAGTTTGGATCCTAGTTTTCTGGGGACTAATCCTTGACATTTTTGGTTTAGGAATCGAGTGTTTGTAATGCATGTCCAAATTGTCCTGAACTTCCTCTATCTTTGTAGTTACTATAATAAATACCTATTTTTAAGTTAGATGTTTAATTTTAAAAGTCAACATGATTCTAAAATATATAATGGATGATTGAACTCACCCACTAATTGATTTATTAATTAAATCATCATTTGATTTGCTGGTGAACTAAATACTTAAACAAATTAATGTCTGTGGGGGTAGAAATGAACATTCTAAGCCCATTTATCTCAAGTCTTAAAAGCTCTGAAAGAATCCACTTTTAATAATTTACAACAGAGATTTAGCAAACTATGACCCAAGGAACTAATTTGACCTGCTGTTTGTTTTCGTAGATAGATGTATTAGAACATGAGCCTAGTCTTGTAGTTAAGCATTCTGTAGCTGTCATAGTGTTCCAATCACAGAGTCAAGTAGCCCACAAGGTGGAACATATTTGTTATGTTGCCCTTCGTAGAAAAAGTGCTCATTACTAATTTGGAGTCTGATTTTTGCTAGGACTTTGTGTGTTTTATACGTTTATATGTATTCATGCTTTAGATTGTGTATTTTACATAATGGGGTCACATTATACTACAGTTTGCTACCACATGGGTGCTGGGTCCTCGAGAAGAGCAACTAGGCTCTTTACTATTGTACCATCTCTCCAGCTCCCATACATTGACATTTTAAAGATTTATTTGTTTTATGTGTATGAATTTTTGCCTGCAAGTATTTATGTGCATTGCATGCATACCTGGTTCAGTTAAAGTGCCGACTCTGATTCATCAGTTCTAGGTTGTGGCAGAAAAGCCTATGCCTCTAGCCAATGTTTGCTAGAATGTATTTGGAGAGGCATAGGTCTTGATCCAAGGTAGTCAAACATCAGTTTGACTGAATCATTAGAATCATCTGGAGGCCTTATTTAAATACAGATTTCTAGAACCATTTAATGGTTTCTGATTTTGTAGGTCTGCAATAAAGCCAAAATTATGTATATATGTGTGTATCATGATTGTGGGTTTGTGTGAGCACTCAGTGTCAGAACATGCCAGAAGAGGGCGACAAATCCCATGAAATTGGAATTTCAGGTGGTTAAGCGCTTCCTGATATGGTTTTTGGGAACCAAACTTAGGTCCTTGTCTTAGTTGTTACTGTGATACACATGACTGAAAGCATCTTGGGGAGGTAAGGGTTTATTTAGCTTACAGGTTACAGTCCATCACCTGGCAAGACTCAACAGGAACTGAAGCAGAGACCATGCTTATTAGTGTGCTCCTCATGGCAGCTTGCTCAACCTTCTTTCTTATAGCACCCAGAACCACTAGCTAAGGGGTACCATCACCCACAGTGGGTCCTCCCACATCAATCATGAATCAAGAAAATTTCCTACAGGCTTGTCCTCAGGACAATCTGGGGGGGCATTGTCTCAGTTGAAGTTGTCTTTGCCCACCTAACTCTAACTTGTATCAAGTTGACCAAAAAACCTAACCAGGACTGTCCTCTTCAAGAATAGTATGTGCTCTTAACAACTGAGCCGTCTCCCTAGCCTCAGGAGCCCATATTTCTAACAGATGATGATGATATAGCTGTGGTGATATATTGTGTATCAAATAATGAATGCTTGCCTGAGGATCAAAGGACAGAGCCAACCACTAGATTAAACTTAGAGGTCAGGCAGTGGTGGCACACACCTTTAATCCTAGCACTCAGGAGACAGAGATCCAAATGGATCTCTGTCAGTTCAAAGCCACCTTGGACTACATGAGATTGATCCAGTCTAGGAAAGAAACAGAGCCAGGCAGTGGTGGCACACGCCTTTAACCCCAGTACTTGGGAGTCACAAGCCTTTAATCCCAGCACTTGAGATCTTATGCCTTTGCTACCAGTACTTGGGAGTCACACACCATTAATCCCAGCACTAGGAAGGAAGTGATGTGGCTAGATGGAGAAAGGCATATCAGGCATGAGGAGACAGGAACTTGAAGACTTTCTGCTGAGGACTCAGAGGTTTTCAGTCAGAGGATTCGTAGAGATAGAATCTTTCCTTCCATTCGGCCTGAGGATTCAGTAGTGGTGAGAAGTTTCTCTAGTGGCTTGTTCCTTTGTCTCTTTGATCTTTCAGCCTTTACCCCAATATCTGGCTCTGGGTTTTTATTAAAAGACTATTTAGGATTCATGCAACATACAGCTATTTTGGGGACACTGTGAGACTCGCTGCTTGAAATCTATGGCACTCGACCTTAGTTCCATATCAGAATTACAGGTGATCATGTGTCTCTAGCTCAACTCCACTCTACCCACTCTACCTGATTTAATCACCTGCAATGGATTCTAGCCCTTGCATGTTCAGAGGTCACCAGGGAAAGGACACTTATGCAAGTTAATTTGTTAGCTTGGCCTTTTCTCAACCCGTCTGTGAATTGA
>CABHPQ010173519.1:21706-43385 GCA_902168405.1 Peromyscus aztecus
AGGGTAACCTTATAAAGACTCTGTGGTTGTGATGGTTGCTGTGAAGAGTACAATGAGAAATGGCCCAGTTTGTATTCCACTGGGCTAACAATACCCAATTTTGGAACTTTGGGAGCAGTTTCAGTGTGGTTGGTATGGGCTTGCGTCAGCGTAGGCATTCGGGCCTTTGATAAACTAGAAGTAGCTTCTGTCTGAGTTGCAGCATCGTTCTTCTTGAGTGACAGAGACTGTGACAGAGACGCTAAGAGCATCAGCATCATTTTGATGGCACTAGAGGCTTCGTCCATGGTCTACAGACTCTGCGCTCATTCGTTTCATTGCTTGGTTCTGTTACCGGTCTGTGGGGCCATCCCTCACTTATAAGCATTGTGGCTATCCCAGGACTACAGGTTGTGACTGATGCATTGTAACACCTTCCTGTTCGTGGGAGGAAGGAAGGACACAGACATCACCAAGTAAGGAAGTACAATCGAGTTGCAGTTGGGGCAGCTCTTATCATAGCATCAGTCTCCAACTCAAACTCAAAGGGGGGGTCTTTGGGTTTTTGTTTGGCCCTCTGGAGAATTATTCAACAACATTGAAACAGTCCTTTATGTACTAATCAGCAATTTAACTCACTCATCCTATTTTCCAGATAGGGACACAGAGCCTAGGAGAGTGAAGCAGTCTTTCCCCACCACTGACTTAACATTCAGGAGAGGCAGGTTTTTGTCAGAGAGGACAGAACCTCGACATCACTGCTGTCTCTTTCACCCATCACTAAGGAGTTCTCTACCCAAGGCAGGATAGTAATCACGTTTACACATGCCAAGCATTGTGCTAAGGACTGTACTTTATAAATGTGCTGTCTTCTTCTGATGTCACACTAACCTTAGAAATTGTTGCTTTCCTTTACCCCAGTTCATGAATTAGTAAAACTAGGGGTAGAGAAGCAAAGGCTTGTCTATAATCAGAAATCCAATCACAGAGTCCTCCTCCTCTTCCTCCTCCTCCACCCACTTCTTCTTCTTCTTCTTCTTCTTCTTCTTCTTCTTCTTCTTCTTCTTCTTCTTCTTCTTCTTCTTCTTCTTCTTCTCCTCCTCCTCCTCCTCCTCCTCCTCCTCCTCCTCCTCCTCCTCCTTCTTCTTCTCTCTCTCTCTCTCTCTCTCTCTCTCTCTCTCTCTCTCTCTCTACGGGCACACATGTGTGCAACTACATGTGCTTGTATGTATATGTCTGTACGCCTGAGGCTGATATCAGGGGTCTTCCTCTATTACTCTCCACCTTATTTACAGTGGTTTGGTCTCTCAGTTGAGCCCAGAGCTTGCTGCTACAACCCATCTGGCTAGCTAGCTTGCTGGCTTGGCTAGTCCCTGTCTTTGCCTTCCCAGCAGAGGAATTACAGGAAGGCAGCCACATCCCCTCAGCATTTATGTGGGTTCTGGGAATTGCAACTCTGATTCTTACCACTTGTGTGGCAGGCAAGGCAAGCACCCCACCTGCAGAGTCCTCTTCCCAGCCCAAGGCCAACTTTTAAACTAATGTTGTTTTCATTATACCTTTAACAGGACCATTTAGAGAATTCCCAGAAAAGAAGGGATAGGTGTGTGGGGAAAATGGGCAAAATCCACTGATGTGTTTTTGATGTAGTCTGCCTCTTTCAATGGTACCTAGGTGGTCATGGAATTTAAAACCCTCATTGTACTAGTGTATCCAGCTGCCTATGTCAGACAGCAAAGGGAGCAAGCTTCTTGCAATTGTTCCCCACCCTCCCCACTCAATTCTCCTCTCCTGTTTGGGTATACATGGTCTTGGTGGTGTGCTTAGAAAGAGGTAGCCTTGAATATAAGGGACTTAGTGACCCTGGAACTTTAAACTTGTAAAGTATTTGCAATGCTCTTTCTTAGAGACCCACTTGAAGTATTTGTGAATCACATTGTGGAAAAAAAAGTAGTAATTATTTTTCCAGTCTAACTTTCTTAGCCTTCATTTATCTTAATTGCTGTTACTGCTGGATCCCGAGGGGCATGGGTGAAGAAGGTCTGCGTGGATGTTAACGTGCTATGATTTTAATGGTTTCTCAGAGCCACTGTCATTTCCCGTGTTCACTTAATGACAAATGAACGTTTGTAACATTTATCTTCATAACAGAGTAGAAGGAAATACAATGTTGCTGGTGGGGAAGAATCAACCTGAGAGAGTCAGCTTGAAGGAGCCTTGTGAGGAGAAAGAGTATTCAGAGAGATGTGTGAACTAGCAGTCTCTTTTCTTTGGATATGTTGATTTAATAGACTGAGGAAAGAGTAAACTTTCAGATTAGACCTGGAGCCCACACAGATTTAGCCTTACCCCTTTTGACTCTGGGGTATGGTGAGGAAAATGAAGCCATTCACTCCTCTCAATGATTAGCTGGCTGCGAGGAGAATGCACAGTAAGGATTTCCCGTCCCCAAAGCCCCAGGAAGCTGCCCTCAATAGCTTTTATACTCTCCGTGCTTGAGACTTTAATTTATTTGACATTTAGTTGTTGAAGATGATTTATTTTCTCTGGCTTGTTTTCATTATCTCAGGCACTTGAGAGAGAGGATATTTATACTAGGAAATAGGAAAGCAGTTCCGTAGGTAGTTGGCTACTCTTTGGGTCCACATCACCTAGGAATTGGGCAAAAATGTGTAATCTCAGGTCCCTCTGTAGATAGACAGAATTAGACCCTGCATTTTAGCAAGATGCTCAGATGATTGGTATGCACCGTACAGTTGAAAAGCATGGCTCAGCTCAGGAATGCCTCTGCCAGTCTTTGGGATGCCTGACAATTGCAAACTGTGCTGATCGAAGGCATGTCTGGTCAGACTGGTATAATTTTCCACGCGTGATACAGCGCAGTGCCTAGCATATCTCCCAGCACCTCCTACTATCTACATTGTCCTGATGTGGGAGGTTACTGCGTGCCAAGGAAAGTTGCATGTGCTTTGCAAACTCATGATGTCATGGACTCTTCAGAACAACTCTGAGGGCATGATGTTTTTATGCTGATTTTATAGATGAAGAAATAGAAACCAGAAAGGTTGATCAATAGTTCTATTCTCAGTGGAACTGCAACTGAAACACTAAACTTAGAGGAGGCAATTTGAGTAGGAAGAGCTCTATCTATGGTTTAGATTGACATTGAGATGTAATTTGGAAGCATTCTGCAGATGGGCAGTATTAATTGTTGTGGAATATTATTTTAACTGGGCAGAGATGCATTATATTTGTCTGTGCTGTGGAATATTACTTTAACTGTGTAAAGGTGCATTACTTTGGTTCATGCTGCATTTGTTTAATTATGTACAGATGTGTTGCATTTGTTTCACCTTGCCTGCCCAAGGCATCTGCTCTAACAAAAAGCTGAACAGCCAATAGCTAGGCAGAGAGAGGACAGGTGGAGCTGGCAGGCAGAGAGCATAAATAGGTGGAGAAATCTAGGCTCCCGGGAGAATGAGAGAAAGTAGAAAGAGAGGAGAGAACGAGGGAGACATACCTGGAGCAAGAGGCCAGGCAGCTGACAGTCAGCTAGACATGAGGAGCAGTGATAGTAAGATGCACAGAAGAAAGAAAAAGTAAAAAGCCTACAGACAAAAGGTAGATAAAGAGAAACAGGTTAATTTAAAAGAGCTAACCAGAAACATGCCTAAGCTAGGCTGAGCATTCAAAACCAGTAAGTCTCTGTGTCATGATTTGGGAGCTGGTTGGTGGCCCAAAGAAAAAGCCTGGTACATATAACCTTGAGGAGAGAATTACAGATGTACATACATATATAGGACCTTATAGGTCGCTATGAAGATAAAGTACCATGACCTCTGGGGAAGGTCCAGCCAAAATCCTGGATCATTGTAGGTTCTCAATCCACCTTACCTTCCATTCTCACGTGGTATTTCCTCCTTGTTCTCTCCCTTTACTGTTCCACTCCTCCGCCCCGTGTTAGCCAACTGCTAGCTAACTTCCAGTTAGCTTTTAGCCGTGTCTTTCTGTGCTAAGGACCTCTACCTAGAAACCCTTAGGGGTGTGGGACAAAAGTTTTAGAATGTATGTAGAATCCAAATACTTCTTAGAAAGGACTGCAAAATGAAAACTTAAAGGAGCAGTCAATTAATTACTAAGCATTCAAGAATTAAACGCTTAGTTTAAATGATTACAAGGGTCTAGATTGGTACTAGGGAGCAATTTAGATTCAGGGGCTTGGGAGATAGCTCAGTAGGTAAAGTGCTTTACCAGTGTGAGGAATGGGAGTTCAACTCTCAGGACCCATGTAAAGAAGCCAGGTTTAGTGGCATATCCTTGTAACCCCAGCACTGGGGAAGCAGAGACAGGGCTTGCTTACCAGTCAGCCTAGCCTGCTTGGTGAGTTCCAGTTCTGTCTCAAAAGAGAGAAAGAAAGAAAACAAAACCTGAAGACAAACAAACAAACAAAATGGTAGATAGTGACACTTGAGATTATTCTCTGGCCTCTACATGCACACACATACTTGTGCATGAGCATCTGTGCACACATGCACCTATGCACATGTGCATTGGTGCACACACACACACACACACACACACACACACACCTATGCACATGCACATGTACCTCTGCAAAGGAATTTAGATTCTGATTTGCATTGAAAGTAAGTAACTTCAGGAGAAATGGGTGGCAACATAGATTCAACAACCTTCCTCTCATGCCGCCTTGACTAACTGCTGTCATCATGACCTAGTATAATCTGAGAACAAAGCCATACTGTGTTAAATATCTGGGCTAAATGCTCAGTTGCTTGGATTGGATTCTTGAGTCTGGTGTTGAGGAGCTGCAAGAAACTGCTAAGTTGTCTAACCATGTCTGTGCCTCAATATGCTCATCAGTAGTGTGGGGGTAATTATACCTCCTAGGTTATTGGGACGATCAAGTTCATTCGTTTAAAGGTTTCAGAACATCAATGACTCATGTAGACACTTATTCCCACTGTTCTTAACCATTTCTGAGTCTTGATTTCCTTGCCTGTGTAATGGGGTAATCTGATCTCTAGCACAGAGCTGGGCATGAACAGACACTTGTGTTTCTTCTCTGCTGCACTAGTGAACCAGCCTGAGGATCCAGCCAAGTATACAGGCTCTGCCTTTGGGGTGAAAGAGGATCTTTTCCAGGCCTAATTTAATTTAGTCATTGCTGTTTTCCCATGAGTCCCTAAAGAGAGTCATATGAGCTGACAAATACACAGGGAAGTAGAAATCGGAATACTAGCCATGATGAAATGATGGACTATTTCTCTAATTCTCCTTGGAGACTCCCACTCGTCTCTGGGGTGGGGGAGGTGGTAGGGCAGATGTTGACTAAAATGTCATCTAGATAAGGAGTTGCATCCATGGCAACTAATGAGACTGGAAAGAGGCAGGGGAGACCCCACTGGCAGTGGGTCAGGTAACAGAACGATGGAACTGGCCTTCTTTAAATGCTTTCCTGCCAATCATCAGCTAAACTTGGCATTCAGTCTGCCCCAGGTGAGAGGTGATCATAATGGGTCTGTACAACTGATTTCTTCATAGTATTGGGATGCATTATGACAGCATCAGTCGTGACCTTGCGAGCCTTCTGAGAGGTGGGAAGACCAGAATGACATTCTCCTTATTGTACAGATTGGCAAGGTTGTTTCCAGCTAACACTGAGGTGTAATTTGGTGGCTGTCTTCTAGCTCCATCCCCCAAATGGTGCTTGTCCCGAATCCCTCCTCAGGAAACCTGACCCCTCTATTCCTTCTGAAGCTCTTTCTCTGTCTGGTTAAAGTGAGGAGTTTCGATGATTCGTGATGGATTTGGAGGATGAATTATACAGTTAAGGATATCTCTTGCCCTTATGTCTTAAGACTAACAACTGTGCTGCAGGACACAGAACCGTTTCCCTCTGAATACACTTTGTTCATCTTCAGGGCTGGCTCTGGGTTTCAGAGAGGCAGCTATTGCTCCACACAACTTTTCATCTGTCCTGCTCTAAGTCCTGGCTCTTCATTTTAAATTTAGTTTCTTGTCTACACTCAGCCAAACCTCCCAGGTACTCACATGATTCCATGGAGCACACAGTTGGGTCTGAAGACATAAAGGGTTACTAAACTCAACTTGAGCAACAAAGCCTTAACAAATACCTCAAACTACATAGTGTCTTGAAGCAGCTGAAGGTAGCTGTAAGGTCAACTGATTAAAAACACACTTCCTGCCGTTACTTTCAGCATCCAATAGGCAGAAGCAGAGGCAGGAAGGACAGGAGTTCGAGGATAGCCTGGATGCTTATCAATAGTTTGATTGACACCACACACACACACACACACAGACACACACACACACACACACACAGACACACACACACACAGACACACACACACACACACACACAAGAGAGGAGGGGGCACATATGCATACAGAGAAATGTACACACATGTCTTAGTTACTGTTTTATGCTGTGAGGTGTAACCAGGACCAAGGCAACTTACAATACAAATGGAAGCATTTAATTGGGGACTTGCTGACAGTTTTAGAAAGTTAGTCCATGATCATCATGTCAGGGAGCATGGCAGACGGGCATGGCACTGGAGATGTAGCTAAGAGCTTACAACCTGATCTGTAGGCAGCAGGCAGCAGACAGAAAAAGGGTGAGACTGGGTCTGGCATGGGCTTTTGAAACCCTAAAGCCCACTCCCAGTGACACAGGTCAAAACAAGGCCACACCTACTCCAACAAGATCTCACCTCCTAATCCTTCTCAAGCTAACTGGGATCAAGCATTCAAACATATGAGCCTATAGAGGTCATTCTCATTTAAATCAGCACAGTGCACACACACACACACACACACACACACACACACACACACACACACCACACCACACCACACCACTCCACACCACACCACACAGTTATTTTCTACTTTAATAGAATTTTAGTCACACATTCTTGGGTATCTCCTTGTGTATGATCTCATTTTAGACTTTGGAAGTAAGCTAGGTCACTGATCTCTAAATCCAGATCTTAAAGAAGTGTAAAGTTTGTTTCTGAAGCTCTGCCCCAGTGTCATGGAGTCAGTCTGGTGGTTGCAGTGCAGAAACTCTGGACTCTGCATTATCTTGAATATCAGACATGGTAACTCCACACAGCACACATACAGAGGCCATCAACCTCGACTCCATGCACCAGCATTTGGAAACTGATTCAACACTTCTGGTGTGATCACAGTTGAGACCTCAGTCCAAAAAATTGGCCAAGTTCACAGTGTGAGGCCCTCAGCAAGGTGCATTCACATCTGGCTTTGCAGTTCTCATTAGCTTTCCCCTCAGTGTGGCCACTAGAAAGTGCTGACAGCCAAATGCCCTGGGTGAGCAGGTGCCAGTGCCTTCCTTCTCCAAGCCCTGAGTCACTCCTTCCTCTGCAAGGAGTATTCATGTGCCTCATTCTGTCTATATTAGTCAGGGTTTTCTAAAGGAATAGAACTGATAGAGTGAGAAATCACACACACACACACACACACACACACACACACACACACACACACACTAAAAAGGGATTTATTAGAGTGGCTTACAGGATGTGATGTGAGTAGTCTAACAGTGGGTGTCTGCTGACAGAAAGTCAAGGATCCAGTACTTAATGCACAGGACTGAATGTCTCAGCACTTCAAATACACTGCTAGTGTCTCAGAAGGTTCCTAGAGAGCTGCTGGTCTTCAGACTACATTGGAAGCCTGAAAAGGTAGGTTTTAATATCAGCAGGAGTGCCTCAGCAATTGGATAGATGAACTTGCTAGCAAGAGTGCTGAGAAGCAGATAAAAAGCAAAAGCTTCCTTCTTCCATGCCCTTGGATGTAAATTGCCACTACAAGCTGTGGCCCAGATTTAGGGTGGATCTTCTCACCTCAAATGATTCAGTCATGAAAATCCTTCACAGGTGTGTCCAGCTGCTTGAATTTTAGTTGATTCCTGATAGAGTCAAGTTGACAACCAAGATTAGTCATAACACTATCCTATCAGCAGTGGCTTTTAGCTTTCTAATGTCCTACCAGGGGCACTTTTTATTTAAAGGACTCTCTATTATGGTTAAAGAATAGTTTATTGTTGCTTAATTTCTAAATCAAGTGTGCATAAGTAATTTATTGATGCAATGTTACACTCAGGTAATTTTTTGATCTCCCTGTGTAACTTTATTAAGTGTGGAAGGTGGAATGTTAATTTGTCCAATTAGAAAGGGGAAAATGATCTATATATCATGGAACCATTCAGGTGGTAAACAACATTACCCCCTACTCTAAAGCCCTGATATGTTTTTAGTCATCAGATTTAAATTGTAAATGAAACAGTGTTGATGAATTAGGAAAATGCATGCCATGTTTTGTTAACATAATCAGAAAAATGGAGCCAATAGCCACTCTTCCCCCACCTGCCAGTCATTGTATTAAATGCTTCTGCAATTTTATTAGAATTCTCTGTCTCTGCAGATGCCACTCGGCTGTGAAATTGAAATCAAAAACAGAAATACTACATTTTCATCCACAGTGGAAACTGAGAAAGTCCATTTTTATGGCGGGCAAAGAACCAACATAACCTTGTCAACTGGGTCACTCACTGTTTAGGCTTGAAGGCAGTTTGCAGCTGGCGTCTTGAAAGTGAGGAAGGAAGGAGGCCCTGAATTTGTTGGCTTTCTCTGGCAATCTGACCAACAAGTGTTCTCCATGGTTCAAAGATGGAGAGCTTCACTGCAACCCAATTTTCTTCCTTCTTTCTCCGAGTGACTTGAGGTTGTGCTGAAGAAGTTTTAGTTCTTGCAAGGGGCAGAAATTTCAACAAAACCTTGGCTCTAAAATGTCAGTGTTTTGGTGGATAAGGAAGGTGACTGACATAAATGAAAAGGGACAAATTGTGACCTAAGTTGGGCTTGCATTGAGAGTCAAATTTGGAAGTTGGGTCATCTTTGCTTGGAGTACTCTGATCTCTTGTTTCTGTGGGTAACTCTGGAACATTTTTGAGGTCTTTAATGTTGCTTTGTCTTAGAAAGTGTCCTCCATCAACTGCAACCACTTACCCAACACCAGGTTATTTGTACCTATGAATATAGGTTCATTTTTTAAAGTCTTCCTTTAAAAGACATAGAACTGAAGCACAGGGTATTCTGATTTGTACAAGCTCACACAGACAATGAGGAAGCATAGTTTGACTTTGACTATTGAATTTCAAAGCTCAACGAATGTTAACTCCTAATAAGAGAGCGACATCTCTTCACAAACCAAAATTGGTGCTTGATCAAGCTTCACTTAATTGCCCAGAAGCATTATAGGAATAACAGGAGGGCAGTCCACTGCATGCACCACACAACTTCCACAGTTACCTGGAAATGAGGCAGCCAGGAAGGGGCTTCTCTTCCCTCAGTGGGGGCGGGTGAGGGCTGTTTCTTGGCCTCGGAGCTGTCCAGGTGCTGCCGGCTGGTTTTTGCAGAGCTGTCTGAGCTCTTGCTGCTTTCCAGACTTGGAAGGCTGCTTCCTTGGAAAGCTAGGTATAAAGAAAGCAGCCAGGGAAAGGGGTCCTTCTGGAACATACTGGATGATATGCCAGTTGTGCTTGAAGCTAGCACATCTGTGAGGTGCTGAGAGAGTGGGGCCATGTGAGGGTTCCTGCCTGCTCTTATGCGGTATGTAGGTAACCTTTGTTTATCCTCTGCTTGTTGTGATCAGATGAAAGACATAAGATACCCCTTAAAGTAGGGGCGACAAAGAAAAAGACACAAACAGGTAACACAAAGGCTTGCTGGGCATCCTTCCCTTGTCATGAGTTTCTGTGTGTGGATGGCCTCAGTGTTTGCTCCTGATAGCCACATCCCCTGTGTGTTTGTGTCTGTATATTCAAATGTATGTGCTTGTGTGGGGGGAGGGGGGCAAGGGGAGGCTAGATGTCTATATTGGGTATCTTCCTCTATCATTTTTCCACCTTGTCTTTTGAGCCAGAGCCTTTCCCTGAACCTGAACTCACCGATTTGGTTATAGTGGCTGGCCAGCAAACCACAAGGATCCACTATCCTCTACTGCCCGGGTATGAAATTTCAGATGTCTGCTGCCATGCCTGGATTTTCTGTGGGTGCCGGAGATCTGAACCTGGGCCCTCATGCTTGTGTGCCAGCTACTTTACTGAGACATCGCTCCAGCCTCCATATACATTGTTTTCTCCAGTCAATTGTCACCTTAAAGGGGAATAACCTTTTAAAAACTCTCTTGCCTTGTGTCGTACTATGAGTTGGTTGTCTTTTTTTTTTTTTTAAAGATTTATTTATTATGTATACAGTATACACCTGCAGGCCAGAAGAGGGCACCAGATCTCATTACAGATGGCTGTGAGCCACCATGTGGTTGCTGGGAATTGAACTCAGGACCTCTGGAAGAACAACCAGTGCTCTTAACCGCTGAGCCATCTCTCCAGCCTGAGTTAGTTGTCTTATTACAGTGTAATTTACTCTTTACAATACTGTTCTGGTTCAGGAACTATAATTTCTAGTTATAGAAAAAAATTAACATAACTAGACTTAGTTATTTCCCTGAGATCACGTATTAGGAAGTTGTTGGGCCTTCCAAACACCAAGGTCCTTTTGGCTCCAGAGTCCCACTCTAAGGTCCTTAGATCCTGCCGTCATTCAGTACAATGCAGAAGAACTAGCCAGGCAACATCAGTGGGCATGGTCTTATGTATGTGTGTGTCTATGTGTCTGCGTGTGGCGTAGTGCCTGTGTACTTGTGTGTGTAGATGCATGCACCCTTGAACCTGCACGTGGAGGTTAGAGGAGGACATCGGTGTCTTCTATCATTCTCTGTCTTGTTTTATTTTTATTATATGTGTGTATATGTGTGTGTGTATATATATGTATGTATGTGTGTGTGTGTGTGTGTGTGTGTGTGTGTGTGTGTGTGTGTAAGTCTGTTACATATGTATGTGTGCCCATGAGTGACACAGCACACTGGTGGAAGCCAGAAGACAACTTGTAGGAGCCGGTTTTCTTCTTTTACCATGTGGGTTTCAGGGATTGAACTCAGGTCATCAGGCTTGGCAGCAGATGCTTTTATCCACCCACTGCACCATCCTACCAGTCTTTATATTTTAAGGTAGAGTCTCTCACTAAACTTGAAGCTCACCTTTAGACTAGGTGAGCTCCTGGGGTCTAGCTGTCTTGGTTCCCCATAATGGGCATCAAGCCATTGCTCTGGTTCAGTGTGGAGAGGAATAGAGCTGGGGTATAGCCGTGGAAGCAGGTGGACAGCTATTTTGTTGTTGCTGCTGCCAAGGCAGCTCTGAGACTGTGGCCACCCCTTCAGTAAAAAGTCTGCGCACAGCTGAAGGGCCCCAGAGGCAATCAGATGTTCTTTGCCAAGGGATATAAAAACAGCAGCAGCTCTCTCTGGTGTCCTGCATAGAGCTTGCTGGACACTTAGCTTCAGCAGTGTTTTTTATCCCTGTCAGCCTGATGCCTCAGAGAAGCCTCCCTGGCAGAAAACCTCTAGCAGGCACCTGCTATTTTTGAATACTGTCTTCCTCTGCTGGCGTGGTTCTGGAACTTAATTATGTAGCCTGGATTAGTGTAAGGCCATGTTCCATCTGCTACTGTACTTCTTTTCCCCTCAAGAAAAGAAATGGTTTCCACCTCTCTTTTCCAATTTCTATTTGGAGGCAGACTTGTCAAGGGGCTTAACTAGTTTCTGGTGCAAGCCTTCACATTGGTAGTATCCTTTCTGATTTCTGCCCAGACTGGCTGCCACCAACCTTGAGCTTTGCTTTGCCTGTTTCATCAGAGCCTTACCCTGCAAGCACTCATTTTTTATGAAGTCCACAACGGACTTGATTATAACAAACGTCAGGGTAGATCGACTTTTGAATGTGGACAAAATTCTGCCGTTTCTCTTGATCAAAGGCATCTGGAGATCAGCAGCACATTTGAGAAGCTACAAATTGGCATCACACAAAGTCCCTTTAAGTATTCTTGGAAGTATGCTCATGCCTCAAAGCCTGGGCTTGTTCTGAAGCACCGCCGGCATGAAGTACATGTTCTGGGCTTAGCCTAGCAGATGGGTGGGCTGCAGACTCAGAGCATAAGCCATAAAGCCCATGCACCAGGGCATCTTAATCTTGGATTTGATACATTTTTGGGAAACTAAAATTTAAGATTTGGAAAGTAGGACTGACTAAGTGGCAAGAAGGGGATTGTTTAACTTATAGGACTCTGTTATTGAACATTTTAATGTGTGTGCATGAGTGTGTGTGTGTGTGTGTGTGTGTGTGTGTGTGTCTGTAGTGGGGTTTACCTGCACCAGGGCACCATCACTGATATTAGATTTTGGAGAATTAAAAGTAATTGTTCCTTTTCCGTGGGGGTGGAGAGATGGCTGAGTGGTTAAGAAAGCTTGCTGTTCCTGCAGAGGATTAGAGTTTGGTTCCTAGCACCCACATTGGACAGATCACAGCCACCTATAATGCCAGTTCCAGGGAATCTGATGCCTTCTTCTGGTCTCTGATAGTACACACACATATATGTTCATATTTCTAGACATATATGCCCATAGATAAAAATAAATCTTCAAAAAATATGCTCCTTTCCCCAAAATATTCAAATCAAATCCCTGGAATTTGTTGCCTTTTTTTCAAAATGGGTCTTTGCAGATGTTATTAAGGACTTTTGAGATGAGATTATCCCGGATTTCCTGGCTGAACCCCAAATGCTGTCACAAGCATTCTCTGTTAGAGAGAAGGGGCAGCTCACAAGTCAGAGAACGCTGACAGAGGCAAGTTACAAGCAGAAGGGGAGCAGCCTTTTTCTGGGGGAATAGTGGATACAGTGTTTTGGAACTTCTAAGACAACCTGTTTCTGCTGTTTTCAGCCACCCAGCATGTCATCAGTTGTTACCGAAGCAGCAGGAAACAAAGACACCTCTTTTATTGAGATCAAGCACGTTCTTCATCATGTCCCCTCACCTTAAGAGAATGTTCTTCTTTGCCTGTGTATGAATCCTTTGCTGGGTGTATATGTAAGAATGAGTGCTGACTTCAAGACACTAATTTTTAAAGTTCTTTGAACATAACTGTAAAGGTGAACAAGATTCAAGCAATCATGGAACTCTTAGGGGTTAGATGCCTAGGCTGTGGAGTTTACCTAGATTTGGAGGACAGCATTGCATAGCTTCAGGAACATTACCCTTCCACACATCTCTGAGCATGTCATTGGCTGCCTCCCTTTATTATCAGCTGTGTGTCTTCAAGTAAGTAACTTAATCCCTTTGTGCTTCAGTTTTCTTACCTGTGAAATGGGGATAATACCATCTATCTCACAGGGCTTTTATGAAGGGTGAATGATTAAATCTATGAGACACACTTATTCAGGCATGAGGAGATCCTAAACAATACACCCTTCGTGATGCAAACTTATTATTTTTATTAGCATGGTGCCTGGCACCAGTACAGGGGAAAATAAATAGGCTGTATTGCTGTGTCCCAGGGAAGGAAACCCAAGCTTAGCAGAGGGCAATAATGTGCCCTGTATTAACCAGCAGTTGATGGCGGAGTGGGGGACACCCAGTTCAGACTCTGGCTCCTGTGAATCACAGGGAAGAAAGTCTTCCTATATTTGAATTGTACTGAATATTATTAAATCACCTGTGACTTTGAAGAAGCATATTCTCCAGCTCCTGTCCCTCAGGGCAGTTGGCTTTCAGGTTCTGCCTTTCAGTTTCTTGTTTCAGCTCTTTTCTTGGTTACTTATGAATATTACCCTGGCTCACATCCCTCTTCTCTGGCTCTGTTTCCTGATGGAGGCGATTATTTACTCCAAGGTATACATGCCAGGGCTAAAGGATATGTGAGTTTCAGCCTGTTCACATCAGATTCTCTCAGTAAAAAGTCTGCATTTCCACAAGACTGTTTGGTTCATGGCAGCGGAATATTTGGAGGGGGAGGGAGAGTGGGGAAGAGTAAACTAAATTAACATTACCCCTTTATTTTTGTCTCTCCAAATGGGTCCAAGTGAGTTAGACAAACTTTAAGTTTACTTCAGTACTTTGAGAGCTCCAGGGCATGAGATGACACCTCACTGAGAATACAACTTTACCAGCTCATCTGTGGCGTTATAATGCACTTAATCAGGAACCTTGGTTTATTCTCATGGCAAAAACCAGACTACCACTCACATTCTTGGCAAGGGCTTCATTCCCCAAAGAGAACAGGGAGGCTGCTCCTTACTTCATTTGTAAATCAAGGAAGTAGAACCTAATAGCTTGTAAACATCTCTACCCTCCCTCTTAATAGTCAATGCAATTTAATTATGAACACCTGCCATTTCATTTGCCTCTATCCATGTGGTGGGGTGCACCCTAGAATCTAGGAATGTTGATCTTGCCTGCAGTCTCTGTTCTTCACTCTGCCCTGATCTTCCCACTATGTTTATTTTGAAGGTAGAGTGAAAGTGTCACTACCCTGAAATAATGCATTCAAAGGGCCATATAATGTTTATAATGCATATTGGAAATGTGCTGTGTTTTTTCCCAGAGATAAACCTGATCGTTAGACTGATGTAAACAACTGTCCACTTGGGAGAGTTTTAATTACCAACTCCAAATGTCTGGAAAAGGTGGTTCCAGGATGTCAGCAAACTGGTACTCTCACTGCCAGCAGATCTCATCCACCCTCCCCCCAACCATATTTGCACGTTGGCCACTTCACATCTGGGCAGTAAAAGCAGATGCTCCAGATATCTAGAAATAAGAAAGATGTGACTAACAATAAAAATGCAAGGGCTCCTGGACCACATGAGGCCTCAAAAATTCTTTCTTCCTTTTCTTTGGTTTCTGGGATGTCTAATTCATTCTCCAAAGTAGGAATACTTTGGAGAATTTCTGATATTTTGGCACATTGTTCTTTATGGCCCCATGTAATTGGTAGCACACTTTTTTCTTCTTTTAAAGGAAATGATCACTGATATACAAAAAAGAGACAGGGACTCTATCACTCAAAGCTGCAGTATGGTAGAGATGTTCACTGCTCTACAAGCTATGGCTGTCAGAATCAAAACCTATGACTTAGGTCTGGAGAGATGTCACATTGGGAAAGAGTATTTGCTGTTCTTATGAAGGACCTGGATTTGATTCCCACTATTCACATAGCAGCTTATAACCACCTGTAACTCCAGTTCCAGGGATCCAGTGGTCTCTTCTTGACTCTACAGTCAACTGTATGCATGTGGTGCTCATACATACACACAGGTACACACATACACATAAAGGAAACTTAATAAATTCATCACATAAAACATACTTGCATTTGGTCCAAATTATGTATCATTTCCCTCTACTCACTCTGCAGTTAATTGAAGATCCCTGGCTTCAATCATGCAGTTCTCAAATCTATGTCTCTAGCTCTGACCTCTTTTTACAATGTCCACTAAATTGCCTACTATACACATGATCCCCACTCAGTCTTCCCACTGAAGACACTGTCTCAGCTCTAAACCTCCCACATATTAAGGAACAATCCTTCCAACATAGCTGCCTGCCTCATCTACTCAGTTTCTTTAGATGTCTGCAAAATAATTAGTTTTTAGAACAAATTTGCAACTTTTCTTATAGGAGACTAGGAATTTCAATATAAAAAAGTGCATCTCTAATAGGGATGAAAAATCCAATGACTCCGTTGAAAAATACAAATGGTCTCTTAAGAAAAAGAGCACATGTCAAGAATGGCAAATGGAATTGTAACAGTGTGAGAGGTTCTCCATCTTACCTATAGTAAGAGAAATTCCGATCAGAACCATACCCAAAGTTAACCATCATTGACCACATGCTTTTTTTGTTGTTGCAAAAATCACACTTTATTTAAAAGCAAGCAGACTTTATTTTTTTTGGGGGGGGGTTTCTAATAGTGTACACAAAATTTAAAAAGACAGCTAATGTTCAGTATTAATGGGATGGATCCTTTTGGGAATCAGGCTTTTCAGCCACCACTGCTGGGAATTCAGTGTGGTGCAAGCACCTAGAGGGTACTCAGGGTGAGGGAAAGATTATTCCGATGTTTGTCTCTTTACTCAGAGATTCCACTTGTAAGAAGCCACTGGGATCTGGATTTAAAGGAGAATGGATTAAGGAGAGGTAAATATTTATTTTGACCCCAAGGTCAGCTACAGTGATGGAGCTGTTGATGCCGTTTGTCCCTCTAGCATCCTTCCCTTTGCCCATAGAAAATGTGTTTCCAAAACCTGTGTGGAGAAATAGGTTAGTTTGGTATGAGGCATGAACTCTTGGTCTCCTATATTTATTTTTCCTCTTATTTGTCATCATCTACCTCATTACATAATTATTGATTTATAGTTATCTCTCTCATTGGAATGTAAGGGTCCTAAGAGAGGAGACTCCATCTCCAATTCCTGCATTAACATTACGGAAACAGCACTTAACTCATAAAGAAGCAACAGTATTATTTTTTGCTGAATTTAAAAAAAAAGATTGAATGAATGGACAATATTGAATCAGTGACTTTTATTTTATATTTTGTATGTATGTACATATTTTCTGAGACTTACAAGTCTTGATTAATATTTATAGAAATAGACAATTGTTTTTATTGCTTTCTGCAGTGCTTGGGATCAAACCTGAACCTCACACATGTTGGGCAAGCATTCTACCATGGTATTACACCCTAGTGTCCCTATATAATGATTTTAACTATCTAGACAAGGAAACATTGGTAATAATGGCAAGAATTATTTTCATCCAATGATTCTAGTTTCACCTGTAGTTTTTATTGAACATATATCATTCTAGCTGAATCTGGCTATATCCATATTAATCCAGCATGTCTGTCTATTCTCCAGCTCATCATAATCTGTGAATCATTCTTTTAATCACCACAGGTATATATATGCATGCAATGAATGGTATAGAGAAGCATGTATTTTACAGAGTTTCCTCCTGAAATATTTCTTGGTGGTAGTTCTATCTCACTCTATATGGATATTCCTTATTTTGAGACAGTTACACAGAATTCTGTAACTCAGCTATGGTTGATCTGAACTAATCACATTTTTACTAGTGGCTAATTAATATTTTTTTATCGCTAGCAGTGTTTTTATATATCTCTTCTCTTGGATGTGGGTATGAACATTTAAAATCTTAATTGGTACCACTAAATTACTCCCTCATGTGGTTTCACCAACTTATCATGCTGTCTGTGATGGGCTAGTGCCTCCTCTCTACATCATTGCTCAGACTTGGCATGGTACTTGAATATTGTGTCTGTAAGAATGAGCATGACTTTATATTTTTGTTGACCACTTATGACTTCTGTCCTGTGAATTACCTGTTTATGTTTTTGTTCATTTTCCCATTATCTGCCCACATTATTGGTCTGTAAATGTTTTTATATAACCCAGATATTCAACCAGCAATGATAAGCATGCAGTGTCTCCATAACTTGTATCTTGCATTTTTCTTTATTTTGTATCCTTTCATGCAAAACTTGAAGATTTTGACCTAGTCAGTCTTTTTCTTAACCTGCAAATATTTTGCTTTATTTGGGATTAAGGTAAACTTTGCAGCTTTTAGGACTTATATATTCACCTCTAATTCATTTCCTTATTTTGACATTAGACCTTTAATCAGCCTGAAAACATTTATCAGATTTTCACATTGAATTCATCATATATCTATCCACTCATATGGCATAATAAAAAATAACAAATAGAGTTAATAGTGCATATTAACACCAATGAATTAAATGATAATCTCTGAGTAGATATGCTCAAATTTCATTTTGACAGGTTTTGAAATGATGAGGAAGAAGCCATTGGTTCATTTTCTGTCATGTAGAGATTATTATTTCTCATATCTTTTAAAGTTAAATCTAATATTTTATTAATATTTGAGAATTTTTTACATGTACACAACACATTTTGATCATTTTCCTTCCCCATTTCTTCACCTGACTCTTCCATGATCCACCCACATTCACCCCAACTTCAAGTCCTCTGTTTTTTTTTTCTGACAACCCACCAAGCTCAGTTTGTGTTGCCCATATACTCTTGGGTGTGGGGCTGTCCACTGGAGTGGTTGACCTACTGGGTCTCACAGCCTTAAGAAAGTTGACCCTTCCTGAGAAGTCATCCTCAAAGGCCCCTCAGCTAGGTTTGGGAGCTTGTGAGCCCCTTCCCCCTCACATAGAGATTATTTCGGATAGTAAGCATCTCAACTCCTAATATCATTTGCATTAATACCTATCTGTGAATGATGCGGTTTGCTTCTTTTGAGTGTGGTCTATTTGTAAGTCTGGACACATTACATGAATGATGAATTAATTTGGATCACTCTGTTTCAGAAAGATTTTTCAGATATTGGCCCTTCTGGCTTTTGTCTTTTTTCCTCCCTCCTGCTTTCTCCTCATTGATTAAAAATCCAAGACATACAATTAATTAAATTAATTAATTAATTAAAATGTCAAGACATACAATAAGGTAGAGGAAATGCTTCCCACTTACCACTCAGAAGGTAAATATCTGGGTTATACAAATGACTGCTACAGATCAATAATACAAACAGATCATAGAAATATGGGCAAAAATACAAACAGGTAATTCATTGGAGAGAAGCTATCATCAATAATATATTTAATCTTATTCATAATTAATTAACCATTGATTAAAAACACAAGGGTTGCTATCCAGGCATGCAAAAACCAGACACTGAAGCATCTCAGGAGCCAAAACCTTACTATTCCACTTTCTAAAGGCTTGCAGTTCTGCTATCAGAGGAGAGCTGATGCCTTTCCCAGTCTGAGGAGAAATTAAGTGCACAGGACTCCAAGAGCAGGCTTATCAGACTGAGTTCTTACTGAGGAGTGACCGCTCCTTTGCTGCAAGTGAATATGAATAGGATATGGAAGAGTTAAGTGACAACTTGAAAAAAGAGGAGACCTTGGGGAAAGAACCAAGGTCCTTGTTTGCTCACCTTGAAGACTGGCGTAATTGTAGTATCTCCTTCCTAGACTGATTGTGAACAACTCGGTGGGATACTGAGTGCTCAGAAATTACCATAACCAACTATGTCCCAGGCGTTATAAACAGCATTAAACTGAAATCCACTACCACTACTCTTATATCTGAGAACTGAGGTGTTTTCTGTGATGCGTGTATGTACATCGTTAGGCTGTGTAGTTCTGTGACCCCTAGGCTAATCAGAGAGTACTTTATTCTTTTGGAGATAGTTGGGTCAGGGATTAGTCATGACTCAAGTTTGTCTAATGAGTAGCATCCCTGGAAGTCTAGGTGAAATCAGTGGTGGGGAGTTTTCTTTTGGCTTGGCATTGATAATCTGAGAGAATGGTGTCCTAGAGCTTCGGGCTTGTCCTTGCTTTATAATAAACTAATGCAGGAGGAAGCAGAATTGAGAGAAAGATTTGTGCTGGTACCACTTGAGTTCTGGATGCAGGCATGCCCAGACAAGAATATGTTCAGTTTCCTTGTTACTGGGGACCACAGATGTCCTCTCTGCTTATGTCAATGTGGGTCAAGTTTCTAGCATAGTGAATTTAAGGTTTGTTCATAGGAGAGTTTAGGGAAATTTATTTGAAGCAGACATGAACCTTTATAATTGCATCTGTATGCAGACTTCCTGTCAAATGCAAGCTGGTGCCTTCTATTACAGTCAGGATGGCTGAGGGCTTCTTGGGGGGTCAGCTGGAAATGAGGGAGTTAAAGAAAACTGTACTCTTAGGGCTCTGTAATATCAGCTTTTATTTTTCTTAGAACGTTAAGAATGCTGTTTGGCAGGGAAATCACAAAAGTGGAAACAGCAGGGTTTTCTTAAAGCGCAGTAGTCTGAGGTTTCCAATTAATTCACTGCCTGCCCACCCACTGTCCATTTGGAAACGCTTTTTATTAACATATAGCACCCTAGGACTTCTTGAAGGTGTCAGGGCTTGAAAGTAATTCATGAGAAAGGAAAAAAAAAAAACCTGAAAGAAATCAGGAAAAAAGCTCCATGCCACATACACACAAAAGCTTAATTTAAGGTACCTGCACAGTGGGTTGGCATGGGACACCCAGGTTGCATTAATACGTTTTGGTAAGCAGATGTCTTTAAAGTGAGGCTCAGAAGTTGGTTCCTCCCCAGACCCCTGTGGGATACCTTAGTCATCTCAAAGTTTTGCAAAATTATAAATTGATACCTCAATGTTGCTCCTCCAAACTAACTTTGGGTTTGATGGAGGTAGTTTTAATGGCAAGGACATTTGTGGTGATTGACCAGAAAACTCCAGAACTCTGCATGCCTGTCCTGGTCTATGGACTTGTCATTAGGGTGGTGTACTGGCTAGTTTTGTGCCTCAACTTGACATAAGCTAGAGTCATCATAGAGGAAGGAGCCTCAGTTGAAAAAAAAATGCCTTCATAAGATCCATCTGTAAGGCATTTTCTCAATTAGTAATCAATGTGGGAGGGCCCATGGTGGGTGGTGCCATCCCTGGGTTGGTGGTCCTGGGTTCTGTAAGCAAGCCAGGGGAATCCAGCCAATAGGCAGCTCCCCTCCATGGCCTCTGCGTCAGCTCCTGCCTCAAGATTCCAGCCCGGTTCTGACTTCCTCCAATGATGGACTATGATCTGGAAGTGTAAGCCAAATAAACCCTTTCCTCTACAACTTGTTTTTTTTTGGGGGGGGGAGGGACATGGTGGTCATGATGTTTTGTTGTAGCAATAGAAACCCTAAGACAGATGGTGATTTCCATATGGCAGATGTGCAGTGTTCTTCAGGTGTGTGTGTGTGTGTGTGTGTGTGTGTGTGTGTGTGTGTGTGTGTGTGTGTCTGAAAAAGATGTTTCTTGATAGTTCTTTCTGGGCCATTCCCACTAGCTGAGGTAGTTTCCTCCCTGTTCCTGAGTGTTCTTTGACATCACATTAGATTGTAGTTATTCAAGATGTCCACTATTCTCAGTTGTCTTTTTAGCAGAATTGCACTGGACTGTGCTCCCTGTTGGAGGATATCTAAACCTGGAGACTGGACTCCACTGTTTGCAGGATTCTAGAAGATTCTATAAGTGAGACAAGAGGAAGATCTATGTTTCTCTGATGATGTACAAACACTGGTGATGTCCTGGTGATGCTTGCTCATGGCTGTTGAGCGTCCTACGAGGGTCACCTATTTGGTGATGTAGGTGACTCCAACTACTGGTAGAGTTTTCCTGGGTCTGATAGTTGATTTTAATGTCAGCAGACCACAAATGAGGATCACCTAGGGAGAGTGCTTCAACTGAGAGACTGTCTTCACTAATGTGGTAAGATCAACCTCGAAATGTGGGTGCCACCTTCGGCCAGCGGTCCAGATAAAAGAGGGTTATAAGAAGGAAACTTACTTGCCTTTTGCTTGATCAAGCTTCCTTCCTGTGACCAAGCTGATTTACCTTGCTGCTGCCGCTGATCCCAAAGTTTCCAGGCTTCCATCATTGACTAAGGATCAGTAGCTCTCTAGGAACCTTCCAGATTTTCAGCACCAGACTGGGACTGCTAAGGTATTCAGCCTCATGAACTGAGCAACCACTGGTTTCTCAGCTTCTCAGACATGAGACACTGTTGTTACTGTTTTCATGTAAACTGATTTAATAAATCACACACACACACACACACACACACACACACACACACAC
>CABHPQ010173521.1:12448-40399 GCA_902168405.1 Peromyscus aztecus
TCAGTGCTGGGACTGCAGATGCATGCTGCTGTGCCTCAGTGCTGGGATTGCAGATGCATGCTGCTGTGCTTCAGTGCTGGGACTGCAGGGCATGCTCTGTGCCCAGCTCTTTATGTGGATGCTGCAGGTCTGAGCTCAGGCTTGCATAGCCTGCACCTTAAGCCACCAAGACAAGGGTAGAACTAGTAAACTACTTTCCAGTGTGGCTCTCATTGTGCGTCCCCCCAGGAATGCTTGGAGCTCAAGTGCTCTGTATCCTTGGTGGTCACATTGTCAGGGGTGGTTTGGTCGTCCATCCATCCCGTCTCCCCCCCAACCCCGCCATCTTAATAATAAAGAGTCAGTGGCATTTCATTGTGGTTTCAGTTGGTAGTTCTCTAGTGACTAATGATATTAAATATCTTTTTACATGCTGTTTGCTGTCTGTGGTGAAATGTCTGTTCCGATATTTTGCCCATTTAAAAAATACTGGATTTTCTATTGTGAATTTTTTTATGGCTTTAAAAAAGTATTTCCTTAGATTAATCATTTGGACATAATTTCCCCAGTGCCAACATTTCTTTTTCTTCTCGTTTGTAATGACCAATTTTAAGTTTAAAGTTTTTTGGTTAGGTACAACTTGCCCATTTTCCTCTTTCTTGGATTGTCTTTAATGACATAGGTAAGCCCTTTGGTCTGACCCAGGGTGGTCTTGGTTGTCCTCAGGGTGTGGCGGTGTCGCGCTAGCGGCGGTGTCGCACTAGGCCTGAGTTCCCCTGCACAGTGGCTTGTTTCCCCTGCTGCACTGCTTTCACAGTCCCCCGTCGTGGGCGATTCCTCTCTCTCTCTCTCTCTCTCTCTCTCTCTCTGGAGTTTGAAGGTTCTGCAACTTTTCAGGTCAGTTGGCTCTGTCTGTGGGTTTGTCTGGACGTTGTTCTGTCCCGTTGCTTTGTATGTTTCTCTTCACATGCCACTCTTGATGACTGTCCTTTACAGGAAGACTTCAAGTCAGGTCATACGAGTTTTCCAGCTTTGTTCTTCTGTGAAATTGTTGTGGAATTCAGACAGAATTAGCTTGTATGTATCTGCAAAAACTCCTACAGGCAATTTTGATCTGAACTGTATTGAATATACAGATCAGTTTGAGTGTGATATATTTCTTCATTTATTTGGTACCATTTGACATTAGCATTTTGTAGGCTTAAATATTTTCTTATTATATTTTATTTATTAGCACGTGTGCGTGCGTACGTGTGTGTGTGTGTGTGTGTGTGTGTGTGTGTGTGTGTATGCCTTGGTGCACTTGTGGAAGTCAGAGGGCTGTTGTGGGACTCCGGTCCCTCCCTCTGTCCTGTGGAGACCAGGGATTGAACTTAGGTCTTTAGACTTGGTTCTAGCTGCCTTTACTTGTTGGACCATCTCACCAGCCCCCATTTTGTAGTTTAAGCATGTAGATTCTGAACACTTTTACATTTATTTTTTTAACTAATATAAATGTTTTTATTTTAAGCTTCAGTTTCTAATTCATTTCTTGAATGTGGAAACATAATGGATTTTTTAAAAATGAGAACTTGTGCCTTACAACCTATAAACTCAGTTGTTGATTCTAGAAGCTGCTGTGTGAGTTTCTTGATAATTGAATAGTCTGAGAAAAGTGACAGTTTAATTTCTTCCATTTGGATTTATATATCTTTTCTTCTCTTTTATTGCAAGCATCTAATAAGATATGGATGTGAGCCTTCTTCCTGCTCTTAGGAAAAACTGTCCAGTTTTTTATCATTAAGCTGGTTCCTGTAGATGTTCTTACCAGGTCAAGTTCCATCTCTTGATAATTTGTCAAGAATGGATATTCAATTTTGTCAAGTGTTTTCTTTTTTTCCTGTGTGAATTGATCCGACTGTGTATTTCTTTACTTCGCTAATAATGTGATTTGTGCTGCTTTTCAAATATTGAAGTCTTTGTGTTCCTAGATGGATGACACTTGTTTGCAGAGTGTTAGTCTCACATTGTTGTACCGATTGGTTAATGTTTTGTTGAGCAGTGTGTGGTGGCATATGACTTTAATCTCAGCACTCGGAAGGCAGAGGCAGGTGGATCTCTGTGAGTTCAAGGCCAGCCTGGTCTACAGAGTGAGTTCCAGGATGGCCAAGGCTACACAGAGAAACCCTGTCTCTAAAACAACAACAAAAAATTAAAAAAAAATATTTTGTTGAGTTTTGCATCTACTTGAGAAAATTAGTTTGTAGTTTTTAATTTCTTTTCCCCTTGAATTATCTTTGTTTTGGTGTTGATATTAGCCTTTGGAACATTTCATCAACTTCCTTCATTAACTGTTGGGTAGAGGGCTCGGACGATGGCCCAGTAGGTACAGTGCATGCCAGGTAAGCTCGAGGACCTGAGTTCAGATGCCGGTGCTCATGTTGGAGCCGGGTGTGAGGCTGTGCACCGTGCAGCTGTAACCCCAGCTCTGGGGTCGAGGCAGAGCGAGGTGGCCAGTGTAGCTGAAGTGGCAAGTTCTAGTTCCAGCCAGAGATTTGTCTTGAAAATGAAGTGGAAGAGCTGCAGAGTTGGCTCTGTAGGCAAGAGGGCTTGGTTACTTGAGTTCACGTCCCCGGCACCCACGTGACACCTGGCCTGGGAATGCACACCTGTAAGCCCGGCGCTGTGAAGGGTAGGGCCGGCAGGACTGCTGCAGCTTGCTGGGCAGTGGCCAGAGACCCTGTCTTCAGAAGCTAGGGCAGAGGTGATAAAGCAGGACATGTGATGTCATCCTCTGGCTTCCAGTGCACAGGTCTGTGCACATATGTATGGGTATATCACACACACAAAATTAAAAAAAACTTTAAAAATACTAAAATCTTGGTAGATTATGGTAGAGGGAGACATCCAGTATTGCTTACCATCCCTTCCCAGGTGCATGTCACATCTCCCAGGTGCATGTCACATCTGCACACAGACACATGTTTAATTAAGTCCTCCATCTCACACATACAAATAAATCAGAGAAAGAAAAATGTGGTTGGTAGACTTTTCCAATGTCTTAGTCACTGTTCCATTGCTGTGAAGAGACACCATGACCACGGCAACTCCTGTGAAAGAGAGCGTCCATTTGGGGCTGGCTTACAGTTCAGAGGTTCAGTCCATTATCATCATGTCGGGGAGCATGGTGGCTTGGGGGCAGACGCTGGCTGGAGCAGTAGCTGAGAGCTATGTCCAGATCCATAGAGGAGAGAGACACTTTGGCTTGGCGTAGGCTGATGGAACCTCAAAGCCCATCCCCAGTGACACACTTCCTCCCACAGGGCCACACCTCCTAAGCCTTCTCATCCTTTCAAACAGTGCCACTCCTGGTGATGAAGCATTCCAATATATGAGCCTGTGGGGGCCATTCTCATTCAAACCACCACACCATCTGAGCTTCGGGTTTCCTTTTAGGAAGATTTTCAATTAGATTTATTTAAGAACTTAGGGCATTTATGTCTTTGGAGTGGGTATTTGTCGCTTTCAGGGAGTTGGTTCGCGTAATCTAAGTTGGCCAGTTTACAAGTGTACTTTCGTTTGTTGTTGAAGGTTATGAGGGCTATAGTGATGTCTCTTTCATTTTTATAGAAAATTCTCATGTTTCTAATTCGTAATTCTGAGTAAATTTGTTCTTCTTTCTCACCTGGAAACTTACACTGTTGACTGGGTCTGTCCATGCTCTCTCTATTCCTCCCTCTACCTCTCTCCTTCCTCCCCCTCTCCCCCCTCCTCCCCTCGCTCTCCCTCCTCTCTTCCCTCCCTCTCTTCCCTTTCCTCCCCTTCTTCCCCCTCATCCCCCTCCTCTCTCTCTTCTCCCTCCTCTCCCTCTTCTCCCTCCTCCCTTTCCTCCTTTTGGTTTTTGAGGCAGGATCTTGCTATATATCGCAGTCTGGCCTTGAACTCACAATCCTCCTGCTGCAGTAATGTAAGTTTTTAATGATATGAATTTTGCCCCATGTACTACTGTGGCTGTGTTTGACAAATTTTGATACATTTAACTTTCATTTCCCTTGAGACTTCCTCTGTGTGGTTTAGAATTTGAGATGTTTTTCAGTCTTTCTTTTCTTTTCTTTCTTTCTTTCTTTTTTTTTTTTTTAAAGACAGAGTCTCTCTATGCAGCTCTGGCCTGCCTCTGCCTCCCAGAGTACTGGGATTAAAGGCATGTGTCACCACTGCCCACTGCTGTCTAATTTTATTTCATCTGACTTTTTATATGAGCTCAGGGCTTTAAAATACGTTCTGTCTTTTGACCCGAATAAAGTCTGTTTTGTTTAATGTTCCATATGTCCTTGAAGAGAATATGTGTTCTGTTGTTAGGAGAATCATCTGTGGCTATTAGTTAGATCCAATTGGTTGATGGTATTTTTCAATTTCTTTGTATCCTTGGTTATTTTCTGTCTGCTTATTTTAATGATTGCAGAGAAAGGAAAATTGAAGTCTTTAATTAATTCATGGATTTGTGTACTACTTTCCTCAACTTTATCAGTTTGTATATTTTAAGGCTCTTTTGATATGCATATATATAAATATATATACACACTTATGCATACACATATGCATATATACATTTTAGATTCTTTGTCTTTTTATGAATGATCCTTTGTTATTATTTAATGTCTCTTTGTACCCCTTGTAATTTTCCTTCTTTGAAATCTATAATCTGATGCTATTATATAGCCATTCCAGCTTTCTGATTGATGATGCATAGTTTCATGATGCTTATTTTATCCCCTTTTTACTTAAAAAGTCTTTTTATTTTGAAGTAATTTCAGACTTAGAGAAAAGTTTCAAAAATAGTACAGAGGGTTCCCGAATCCTCTTTACTTAGCTTTCTTTAACTTATATATCCATGATACATTTGTGAAAACCGAGATATTTACATTGATGTAATATCGTATCACTAAGCAATAGATTATTTTCTAATAGTGTCCTTTTCTATTCCAGGATACAGTCTTGTAATTCACATTCTTTTTAGTTCTTTTTAGCCTGCATGTCATTGTGTTTAATGTGGGTTTTCTAGTAGACAGCATGGAGTGTGTCCTTTCATTTTTTGTAGTTCAGCCTCTGTCTGTCTGTTTCTGTGTCTTTCTTTCCAACGTGGTGAAAGCTCTTTACGTGTGCTGTGCCTGCCTCAAAGTGTAAGTGTTTGGTACCGTGCTGTTGACTTAGGGACAGCATTCTGCAGCACAGCTCTAGAATTTATTCATCTCGCTTAACTGAAAATATGTACTCCTGGATTAATAATCCCACATGACAGTTTCTGTTCTAGTCAGTGTTTGGATCATTTACATTTAAAGTAATTATTAACATTTAATTTAGGAATATTGTCTTATTGTTTGTCTTTTGTTTGCTTTGTGTCTGTTTCCCTTTCTTTTGGGACATGCGCGCGCGCGCGCACGCACACACACACATGCATACACACAGACGTGCACACACACACACACACACAAACACACACATATTAATTTATATGCAGGGTTTTAGATTTTACTCTTTTTTTTCCCCCCCAAGACAGGGTTTCTCTGTGTAGCCCTGGCTGTTGTGGAATTCACTCTGTAGACCAGGCCGACCTTGAACTCACAGAGATCCTCCTGCCTCAGCCTCCCCACTAAACCCCTTTGCACAGTTTCCATGATGTGTCACACTGGGAATCATCATGCACATATTTACATGTTCAGTCCGCCTACAGCTAATACTTTACTATTTAAACGGGAACAACAATGTGTCGGGTCAGCAGGTTTCCTCGCCTTCTCTCAGGCCTCACGGATTTCTGTGGAGAAGCCCCTAGCATTGGGCTTTCAATCCTCGCTCATATTTTTAAGAACTTAAGTAAAGTGAAACAGACTCCTAAATTCACTCAGTTTTCATTTCTGGTGTTCCTGTCTTGAAGTTCTGTTTCCTTGTAATTTCATTTCCTTCCTTGTGAAGAATTTTTTCTTTGTAAAGCAAAAGGAGGTTGATTAGGAAAAACAAGTAGTGTAATTTGAAACCACTGACAAAGATCTTAACGTATGATAGTGTGTGAAACAGCCCCGCTTAATTCCAATGTTAATTTTTCTTTATTCTTGAAGATATCATACATATATGCAAGGAGACATGACCATATCCACCCCTTGTTGCCCCCTCCAAACCTTCCCAAATCTTCCCTATCACGGCCCCTCCAAACTCTGTGTGTGTGTGTGTGTGTGTGTGTGTGTGTGTGTGTGTCCATGTGTCCTGTTTCTCTGTCTTTTCCTCTCTGATAACCTATATGTGTGGGTATGGGGCCATCTACTGTGGAAAGTCTACCAGTGGCCATACATTAAAAAAGTAATGATTCACTAGGTGGTGGTGCATGCCTGGAGAGTTCAGGGTAGAGGATGGGTATGCCATCCAGGAGGGCCCTGTAATGGGCAGGGACTGGGGGATGCCGGGAGAACTAGCAGCTAGGTCTGTTTTGATATCTTAAATAGGCACCTCAGCCATTTGTCCCAGGTTTGATGTTTCTTGTTTTGGTTTGATGTGACCCGAGTTGAATTTTAATTAGGGTTTAATTAGGGTTGCTTGCATGGGCATGGGTGGGGGTTACTTATTAGAGCACCACGGAAAAGTTACCAGTGGAGTCACACTGAGGAAAGTCCCCTTCCTCTCCCCAGCAATCATTAACTTGCAACCTCTCCTCAGGGAGGGTGGAATGTTGGTCAGCCCACATCCCGTGTGCGCAGATGTCCACGGCTGCTGAGTCCGAGAGCGCAGGGGCCACACAGAAGCCAGAAGGCAGCGTTTATCAAGGAGGGAATGTTTCTTTCTATTCACTGGGCAGACGATTCAATTAGCCTTCAGGTCCTTTTTGCGTCCACGGGCTAGAGTTGGCATTGTGTAGTTTTTAAACATTTACCTTACCACTCGTCAATGCCAGATCCGCTGGCAGTGTGCTGGGGTTCAGCTCAGCAGACCTCTGATAGCTGGTGTGCAGCTGAGTACCAGAGTTTATAGCTTTGTTGGGTTCCTTCCTCCTGTTCCTCAGCCTTCCCCGTCCAGTGGTTTCCCCTTGCAGCTCCGTGGCCTGGAAGTCCTGGACTCTTGTCCCCAGTTCTCCCTTCCTTCTCCTGAGGCCTCTTGGGAACTCCATGACAAGAAGATGGGAGAGGAAGTCAGGTCTCCCTGTGCCACTGGGATGTGGTCAGAACTCTCTCATCTGGCTGCAGTGGCCACTGCTGCCCAGGGAAGGCAGGAGGAAGTGCGCCGTGGGGTGTCCTGCCCCACTGCCCTGTGAGGGGCGCTCTTCCCTGCTGCTTGAGTCAGAAATGGAACTTTTTCTGTGGGCATCTGGTGTGTAGTTTGTGTTTGGGTTGACTTTTGAGTCCGGCCTAGGAGACACTAGAAATGAAAAACAAACAAACCAACGAACACAAAACCCGAAGTAACAGACTAGAAATCGCCATCTTGGCACCGCTTTGAGTTTTCGTTTCTCTGTCTGAACTGCTTGCTGTCAGTTTCTTTCCGGTCTCGGTCATTCTCTGTCTTGGATGTAGTTGGATTCTCAATGGCATCTGGAACCAGACACTGACTCTTTGAAATATGCTGTCACAGAGGAACCAGGCTGCCAAGGAGAAGGGCGGTGGCTTTGCCGCAGTTTAACCCTGAGAGACTGAAGGGCTGGAGTCCCTTCAGTCTGGTGGAGGACACATCCCGATAATCCCACATCCTCTGTGTGCTGTGGGATGTTCTGTATGGCAAATGTGTTGCTAATAAAACACTGATTGGCCTGTGGCTAAGCAGGAAGTGTAGGCGGGACTAACAGAGAGAATTAAAAGAACAGGAAGGCGGAGGGAGTCTCTGCCAGCCACCGCCAGGACAAGCAGCATGTAAAGATGCCGGTAAGCCACGAGCCACGTGGCAAGGTATAGATTTATAGAAATGGATTAATTTAAGATATAAGAACAGTTAGCAAGAAGCCTGCCATGGCCATACAGTTTGTAAGCAATATAAGTCTCTGTGTTTACTTGGTTGGGTCTGAGCGGCTGTGGGACTGGCAGGTGAGAGAGATTTATCCTGACTGTGGGCCAGGCAGGAAAACTCTAGCTACATCTGTGTTTGTTTGTTTGTTTCTGAGCTAGGGTCTTTATGTAGTCCTGGCTGTCCTGGAGCTTGCTTTGTAGACCAGGCTGGGCTCTAATTTATGGAGAGATCCACCTGCCTCTGCCTCCTGAGTGCCGAGTTTAAAGGTGTGTGCCACCACGCCTGGACCACCACCCTGCCTTCACTTACTTTTTAACTTTTTGGTGTAGATTTGAAGTTCTTGGGACAGATAAACCTGTACTTGGTACTGAATTAGAAGGATACCCTCCCCCCCCCCCAGTTCCTCTCCTACAGGCAGCTACTCTCCAGTTCTTCCAGTTCCTGTAGAGGAGGAAGGGAGGGCGGGCAACCGTGGGGGCATAGGAAAGGTGACGTCTCTGACTTTGCTTCACTCTCCACTTACCAGCCTGGGAGTCTTTCCGAATCGGAGTCTCTAGACGCTGTCCTTGCTATAGCAGCTTGGCTTGTTGGTGAGCATGCACTCCACCAATACATATGTGTTTACTCAGTAAATAAAGGTTTTCTTCCTTTCATTACTATGGCGCATTGTGTAGAATATCCTTGTACACACATTTGTGTGTGTGATGCTGTATCTTCAGAGTAAATATGTGGGTATAAAATGATTAGACTAAAGATGTGTGTCCTTTTAAATTTACTCACGTTAATATATTTCATGTGATTTCAAATAATGCATCATTTTAAGCCTTGGTAGAGTAAGGACTTTTAGGACAGTTACTAGAAACCTTTTTATAATCTTCAGGCTCCTACCTAACTCCTAGTTCTAGCAAGTCTTTTACCAGAAGTATTTGAAACATGAAACATGGGTTAATGAATTTCCCCCTCCCTTCTGTCAAGCGACATGCCAGCAACCCGTGAAGGAAATACAGCACAGTAACAACCAGAGAACAGCCAGAGGAGAGGGCTGTGGGGAGAAGATTTAGATGGCAGTTGATTGGGCAGTTAATTCCTAATCTGCAAACACTGGCTCTGATTCATTCTTCTGAGGAAGACTGTCTGTCACATACTCTCGTCTCTACGGCCAGTAGAGAAGCAGGTGAACACTGTCACTTACTATGCTGATCACAGAATAAGAAGGCCTGGAAGGTAAAACCACATTTCCTGATCCCCAGCTTACCTGATTTAACAGTCTTGTATGAGAAGCTGCCTTGAAGTGGTTGATACAGAGACCAGAGCAGTTCCAGTCAGTACATGGCTGTTTATGGTGCGATTAGGACTCGAGTCTTACTTGGAAAATCCGAAGTATAGACTTTTCTGTGCAATAGAGCATTTTCCCGATGATAGGACCCCCCCCCCCCACACACACACAGCACACGCAAGCCAACAGCAAATACTTGTAACTTTCCGTGTTCAAAGTGAGTGCTGTGTTCTTTCAGGGGGGGCCATTCTTGGGTATACTTTAAAATAATAAAACTGGTTTATTGGCTCTTAAAATTTTCATCTTGTTTTAATATTTTATTTATATGTAACCTTATACTATTTGAAAAAAATTGATGATAATTTATTTTGTGGAAAAATAATACAATGTAGTAAAAATACAGAAGGAAAACCAGCTGCCCTGGAGGGCTGTGCACAAAGTGTGCAGAGCGTACTCGGGCGTCCTCCCTTAAATCTGCTCATTGAGTCCGTTCCACGTCAGTTCATGAGATCAGGTGCCACCATGGTGCAGACGGGGAGGGAAATGGGACAGCTGATAAAGCGTGGGTACAGGCTTACCGGAGGAATCGGTGTCTTTGGTTCCCCTTGGGCAGCGGCTGTATAGAGTAATCCTGTAGTGCAAACATTTACATTTTTAATGCTTGATGCTATGTTAGTCCTATGTTCATTTTCTGTCTTTAATGAACTAGATGTAGTGGGTAATTTGTAAAGGAAAAAGGTTTATTTTGCTCACAGTAGAGCATGGTGCTGGTTTCTGCTTGATTCTGGTGAGCGCCTCATGGCAACCATATGCAGAAGAGAGTGCATGGCATGGTAAGAAGCCAGGACGACTGAGGATCTTTTTAAAATTATTTGTTTATTCTTTTCTCATAAAATACATCTGACCACAGCTAGTCCTCCCCTCTCCTTCAAATCTCCTCTTCCTTCCCTATAGTCCCCCGTCTTCCCCCAGAAAAGAGCAGGCCTCCCAGGGACATCAGCTGAACAAGATAGAATAGACCAGCCACAGACCCTAACATCAAGATAGAATAGACCAGTCACACCTCACATCAAGGCTGGGCCAGGCAACCAGTAGGAGGAAAAGACTCCCAAAAGCAGGCAAAAGAGAGACACCCCCATTCCTACTGTCAGGAGCCCCCTCAAAACACCAAGCCCACCACCATAATGTATATGCAGAGGACCTAGCGAAGACCCATGCAGGCTCTGTGATTGTGGCTTCAGGCTCTGGGAGCCCCAGTGAGCCTGCTTAGGTGGTTCTGCCAGCTGTTCTCTCCTGGTGTCCTCACCCCTCGTTTGTAATGGTACACTTTCATAGGTACTCCAGCATTAAACCCTTTAGAGGAAGCATCTCTAGTGATCTGATTGCCTGGCAGGGGGCTTCACCTCGTAAAGGTAGCACCACGTGATTACCATGTTGGTGACCAAGCTACTGCTGCTGCTTCCTCTTCTTTTATTTTATTGATTCTTTGTGATTTTCACATCATCTCGTTCCCTCACATCCCTCTTCCCTTGCAACCTCCCCCACAAACAAAACCAAATTTAAAGGAAAAATCCAAAAGCAAACCAAACAAACCAGAAGAAGAAGACTCTTATGGAAGCCTGCTGAGTCACACAGTTTACTCTGGAGTCAGCTCATCTTTACTTACAAGTGCTCATGACCACCAATCAATGGTTTGGCTCAAGGCCTCTGGTTTCTGCTATACCACCAATAATGGGCCCTCACTGGGGCTCCCCTTGGATAGCCTGTTGCTGTCCTGTGTCATGGAGATTCTGCTGTTTGGGATCTGTAGGTTCTGACCTTTCACATGCTCCAACAGTTCATAGATTTGGTGGATGTTGGGGTGGGCCAGCTCATAGGCCTGGTTCTGGGCCTGGGTAGTAGCTGGATTGGTGACCAAGCTTCTAACACACAAATGAATGGGGCCACACTCGAGCTATACCTCAACCCTAACAGGTACTCTAGTCTTTGTGCTGACCCTCACAAAGTCAGTAGCCGCCTTTGCTTAGATATAAAAAGGATGGCCAGGCAGGGCCATGTGCAGCTTTAAACTTTCTGTGTTGCTTTGAGTCTGGAAATCCTTTTTTGAATGTTATTACTTGAATTTGGATTTAACAGTCAGAATTTATGTTTAGTATGTATCTTCTCCAGAGGATGGCCAGTGAACTAAAATTTTAAATCATCATTTAAACAAATAATGTTGATTTTCACTTAGCATACAAAAGGCATCCTTTTAAATAATGCACTATCAAAAACTTAGTAGTGGAGGCTGGAGAGATGTCTCAGAGGTTGAGAGCACTTGCTCTTGCAGAGGACCTGGGTTCAGTACCCAGCACCTACATGGTGGCTTACAACCTCCCATAACATGGCATGTGCTCAAGAGATTTTTCTTTTCTTTTTTAGCTTAACAGTAGGGTTGGGGGCCCAGTGTTACCCGTTAGTTTGTGTATCTCATGTAGGCAGTTATTTGACTATAGACTGGGACATTGCTGTTACACTATCTCCATGTGTACAGTGATGATTCCAACATTTAATCTGGATGTGGGAGACCGAGGCAGTGTAGATTTCTCTGTTCTGAGTCAGAAGCAGAAGGAAGAAGGAAGGGCAGAGACTCATAGCTACAGACCTTCTTAGGCAGTCCAGGACACAGAGCAGAAGGCAAGAGGTCCAGGAGAGGGTGGAAGCTCTTGTAAGGAAGCTCTCTTACACAGGTAGAACGGCCAGAAGACCCTGGGGGCCTCATCTGGAGATGTGGGAGGAAAGAAAGCCATGTCATGAAAGAACATCCTGTTTGGGGGGGCTACTTTTACATTTAGAGGAGAAGCATCTGACCTTGAGTATGCTCTGGAGAGCAGTTCTCTTCTACAGCAGAAACATTACAATAGATTCAGATCACATGATAAGTCGTCCATTCTCTTCCATGATAGCAGCACCGATTTGTAGATTCAGATCACATGATCGGGTGTCAGGTGTATTTATGTACTCTTTTTGAAAAGATGCATCTAATAGCAAGGTTCTAAATTTTGTCACCGGAGAATGTTGTAAATAAAATATAATTGGGCTGCTTTTTCTTGCCGACTCAGCAGCTTTTCCAGGGTTGAGGATGAAACCCAGGCCTTCACACAAGCTCCTCCAGGGCCCTGTCGTGCTGAAAAAGTTATTTTATGCCACATTTTTAATTTGGAGTAATTGTAGGCTTTTAGACAAGTTACAAAGATAATAAAGATTTTAAGAGAGCAACATTCATACATTTCTTCCTGTTAACCACATTCTGTGTTTCTTGGATTTTACCTGTTTTCACTCTGCTCTCCCATTTCTCCCCAGGATTTCCCCGTGTACCATGCTACATTCAGACTGCCATTTCCCTAGTCGTCTCTGTCCTGCGATGGTCTCTCAGCAGCCTGGGGAATGCTCATTAGTGTCGTTTTTCTTATGTTTGGACTGTAGTTTGGGGCTTGGAGAAGAACACCGCAGAGGGGAAGTACACACCAGGGTGCAGTGTAATACAGTAACGGTGCTCAGCAAGTGATGCGCCCTCCGTCCTGGCTCAAGCTAGCGTTTGCCATTTTCTCCACTGTGAAGTCAAGCTTTTTCTCTTCCCATGCTGTGTTCTTTGGAAATGAGTCACTAAATCTAGTTTACACTTGGGATTAGTTTCCACCTCCCTCCATTCACGTTGTTGGGAACTCTTCTGTAGGGAGCCTTCTCCTGCCTGTGTGTTATCAAATCACCGGCTTCTGTGAGGGCAGTGTGTCTCTGTCGTGCTTTGGATCACTACGCTGCTACGCCGTTACTACTTTGTTGCCCACACTGCCTGCCCGACCGCTGTGGCCTCAGGGAGAGTTTCTGTGTCCAGTGGACGGGCCTTGCTCTGCTGCTGCTGCTTGAACACCTCCCCACTCTGCGGAGCTGGAAGGCTTTCCAGGCTCGCCCCAGGCCAGCTCTTAAAAGCCTGGTTCTTCTTGCTGGACAAATTAAGACCTGAATATTGGATTGAACATTACTGCTCAGCCTCTCAGTGCACAGAGCTAGGAGGACACATGCCAGGTTGACTAACCCTCAGAAACACCTGGGGCCAGGTGTTGTAGATTTTGGACTTTTGGGCTTTGGAATATTTGCATATGATTAATGATGTATGTCTGAGTTACTTTCCTGTTTATGTGAAGAGACACCATGGCCAAGGCACCTTATAGAATAGAGTTTATTGGGGCTTATAGTTCCGGAGGATTAGAATTTGTGACCATTATGGGGGGGACCCTGGCAGCAGGCAGGAAGGGTGACTCTGGAGCAGTCACAGAGAACTCACATGTCACATTCACGAGACAGAGCTAATTGGGAATGGCACAAGTCTTTTGAAACCTCAAAGCCTGTCCCCAGTGACACAGCTCCTCCAGCAAGGCCATACCTCCTAATCCTTCCCACACAGTTCTGTCAGCTGGGGTCTAAGTACTCAAATGTGAGCCTCTGGGGGCCATTCTTATTCAAACCAGCGTAGTATGTCTTAGAGATGTCTTAGAAACCTGTCTAAACACAAAATTGTGTGTGTTTATGTACACATTTTGCATGTAGCCTGAAAACTTTTATACCAGGTTTTTAGTGCACTTATATCTCAACTACATCTGACTTACATCATGCCACATGTTGGATTTCCCACTTAGAGTGTCATGTTGGCACTTGTAAAGTTTCAGATTTTGAAGCATTTTAGATTTTCAGATCAGAGACACAGCTTATGTGTATTAATCCTGGTATGCATACCTATCTATAATTATCTCAACCTCTTTTGATATATATGTTGAACAATGCATGGGTTTATGCTATGAATCTATTCCACATTACAGACTTCACATTGTCCTTTCCTCTTTGCTTATTTGACAATGAGAAACCTGCTCTTTACCATCCACTATGGAAGATGGAGTTTTACTTATGTATTCAAATATATATATATTTATATTTATATATATTTACATACATATAACTGGTTCAAGATTGATATTTAGACCCCTGTGAGCAACAAGGTTACCAGCTCCAGTGCAGCCTGTATGAAGTCTAAGGTTCTGTACGGGGCACAGCAGCATCTCCAGTGTTACGTAGGTAACCTTCTGTTCCTTCTTCTGTCCCTGTTACTAAAGTTATGTCATACATTTATAACATTGCATTCTTTTTCTTTTTCAGACAGCATCTCACTATTACTCAGCCTGGTCTTGGGCTATGGGTATGCCCACTGTGCCTGGCTAATATGTTAGATTATTATTATTATTATTTTACATTTTTATGAATTCTTTGAGACTTTAACACAACACATTTTGATTATATTCACACCTCCACCCAGGCCTGCCAGCCCCGCCACCTTCTCTGCCCACGCTCCCCTCCTCCTCGTCCTCCTCCTCTTTCTTCTTCTTTTAAAAATTCATCAAGTCCACTTTGTTCTGCCCGTACACTCTTGGGTGTTTTGCCACTCACTAGAATCTGATCCACCTCCCAGGAGGCACAGCCTTAAAGAAGACTGAACCTCCCTCTCCAGAACCTGGCAGTTGCCGATGGCCCCAGAGCAGGGCTTCATGCCCACCCTAACCCCCGTCACAGCCGCTGTGAGTTCATGTGTGCGGCTGCCCTGCTGTGTCTGGAGAATGCTGCTCCCTATGGCTTCTGTCACCCCTGGTCCTGAACCCCCCCCCCCCCCCCCGCTTTCACAGTGATCCCCAGCCTTGGGAAGAGGTGGTATGAATAGACGTCCCATGTAGAGCTAAGCTGTCCCTAGTCTCTCATTCTCTACACCTTGGCCAGTTGTAGGTTTTGATATTAATCATCATCTGCTGCAAAGAGAAGCTTCTCTGACAAGGGTTGAGAGATGTAATAATCTGTGGGAATAATGAGTCATCAGGAGTTGGCTTAATGTCATGTCCATTTAGCAGAGTAGTAGTGGTAGGTCCCCCCCCCCCCCTCCAGGGCCTATGACCTGTCTAGCCACAGGTTCTTGGTCCCAATGACAGGACTGACTAGATATGGTTTCATCTCGTGCAGTGGGCCTTAAATCCAATCAGAAAGTGGTTGGTCACTCTCAGGATATTCCTGCCACAGTTGCACCAGTGGGCATGTCTTGCCAAAGTAGGGCATTTTTATAGCTGACAAGACACACAGCGGGGTAAGAGTGACCATGACTTTTCTCCTCCAGTCGCATGTGCAGCATCTTCCTACACCATGAAAGCCAGCCAATAGGGGTGATGCTTTCTACCCACTACCAGCTTGGTTTCTCCAGGTTCTGTAACTCAAGGAAGTACATGGTGTCTTTAGGGTCTTATTGTCACATTCTGGAGATCAAGAGCATTGTCAATAGCCATAGTGTTTGGGATTTATAGGTCCTCACTGGCGGAGAGCTCCAGTAGTGGCCCATTCCTGGCACTGGGTTATATGACTCTTTGTCATGGTCTGCATTCTATCCTGAGATTTCCCGACTTTCTAGTGAACTTTTTTTTTAAGGTTTTTTTATTTTTATTTTATGCGCAGTGGTGTTTTGCCATGGGTGTCGGGTCCCCTGGAACTGGAGTTACAGACAGTTGTGAGCTGCCATGTGGGTGCAGGGAATTGAACCCGGGTCCTTGGAAGAGCAGTCAGTGCTCTTAACCACTGAGCCATCACTCCAGCCCCCTCTGGTGAACTTTCACAAAACGTGTGTGTGTGTGTGTGTGTGTGTGTGTGTGTGTGTGTGTGTGTGTGTATGTGTGTATGTTTCACTCTTTGTGAGCTAAGGTTTTATGGGTTTTGATATTTCTCCAGTAACTTACATTCTACCACCCCAAAGTTTCCCCCATGTCTCCCTTTGTGGCCAACCACTTCCCACTGAGAATCCTGGTAACCACTTACCTGCCTCTTTGTTTTGGTTTGTTTCTGTTTTTTGAGACAGGGTTTCTCTGTGTAGTCCTGACTATCCTAGAACTCACTCTGTAGACCAGTCTGGCCTCGAACTCACAGAGATCTGCCTGCCTCTGCCTCCTGAGTGCTGGGATTAAAGGGGTGCGCCACCACCGCCCAGCTTTTTTCTTTCCCCCACTTAACTGCTTTTTACCTGTTTATATCTTTTCTAGAATGTTACATGTTGTTCCAATATTAAATGGTCTTTTAATAAAAAGCCCAGAGCCAGATATCAGGGTGAAAGCTGAAATATCAGAGAAGCAGAGCAGCCAGCCACTAGCTCCTACCTCTACAAAATTCTCAATCTAAAGAGAGAGAGTTCCTGTTCCCTCACGCCTTATGTACTTTTCTCTGCCCAGACATCACTTTCTGGGATTAAAGGTGTGTGCCACCACTGCCTGGCTGTTTCCAGTGTGGCCTTGAACTCACAGAGATCCGGACAGATCTCTGCCTCCCAAGTGATAGTAGGGTGTGTGCTACCACTGCCTGACTTCTATGTCTGATCTGGTGGCTGCTCTGCCCTCTGATCCTCAGGCAAGTTTATTAGGGTACACAATATATCACCACAGTTACATGAATAGAGTTACACAATGTGTGTGTTCTTCCATGTAGCAGAATATAGATAATTAAGACTTACCCAGGTGAGCAGGCCTCAGCAGCATGACCCTGTAATCCCAGCACTGGGGAGGCAGAGACGGGAGGGTCCTCGGAGCTGTCTAGCCAGCCAGTTTAGCCCAATCAGTGACCACTAGGTTCAGTAGGAAACCATGTCTTAAAAAATAAGGTGGAGAGTGATTGAGGAAGACACCCAAATTGATTTTATTGCCTCCACACACATTTACACTTACATACATGTGCATGCATGTTCTTACATGTGTATGTGTGCATGCATTCACACACTCAAGATTCATTCATAGTTTTGCATGAATCAATAACTTATTCTGCCGGGCGGTGGTGGCGCATGCCTGTAATCCCAGCACTCGGGAGGCAGAGGCAGGCGGATCTCTGTGAGTTCAAGGCCAGCCTGGGCTATAGAGTGAGATCCAGGACAGGCTCCAAAGCTACAGAGAAACCCTGTCTCAAAACAACAACAACAACAAAAAACCTTATTCCTTTTAGTTGTTAAATAATATTCCTTTCTAGGAGTATACCAGAGTTTATTTATTCACCCATTGAAAGCTATCTCACTCAGCTTATAAATTAAATCTGTTATAAGCATATATGTGCAGTTTTCTATGTGAGCATAGTTTTCCGCTTGCTTGGGTAAATACATCCTGAAGCCTGTGATTGCTGGGTCACATTACAAGTTTGTATTTAATTTGATAGGAAACTACCAAGCTGTGGAGTAGTGGAGTTTAATTGCCTCTGATGGTTAGTCTTGTCTAACTTGACTCAGTCTAGATCCACCCGGGAAGAACGTCTTAATGAGGGAATGATTGTCCTGGTTAGTGGGAAGACTCACCTACTGTGGTGGCACCATTCCCCGGGCAGGAATCCCGGGTCATATTAGAATGGAGAAAGCCAGCGGAGCACTGTCAGGTGTGCACCAATCCCTTGCCTTTGCTCCTGACTCTGGATGTCACGTGACGAGTTCTCGCACACCTCTCCAGCTGTGATTTCCCTGCCATCATGGACTGTGACCTGGCTGTGACCTGAAGGAGCCCTTTCTCCTTTAAGTTCCTTTCTTACAGTACTTTTTCACAGCAGCAGGAAAGTTAATTAAAATGTCAAATTTTAAAGGCAGAATGGCTAATTAAATAGTTAATCAGAGTATAAGATGTCAACCAATGTTTACTTGCCTGTGTAAAATTTGACTTTTGAAGTGATTGCTCTGTGCATGGCATTAAGTTTGGCTAGTGGTGGATACAAAGAGAAAGAAGGCCCTGGTTAAGTCTTCAAAGGAGTTTGCTGTCTCATAGCCACGGTTTCCGAGGGTGGCGTGAGGCAGTGTCGAAAGTTAAGCTGTTGTGTTCTGGATCTTTAGTGGCAAACCCATCTGTTTTGGGGCCTAATTTATAAAGATGTCTGGCTGACAGCGTAGTGTGGTCAGACTTCCCAATTTCTCAGGGCCACACAGGGCACCCCATGTTGTTAGGAGGAGGAAGGTTGGAAGGGAAATCGTGACCTCTTTGGACAAGGCAAGGCAGACCTTGCCCCTGGGTGGCCTGGTATGCTCAGTATAGACTGGATCTCAAGTAGATGCACCATTGGCCATTACTTTGACCTTGTGGTCACTGATGCCAAACGGATAAATACAGAATCTAAGAAAGCATAGAATGCCAACGTAATCTGCCCCCTCACCCCGCAAAGCATTCCTCATCTACTAGCTGAATAATTCAATGTGTTATTGACTGTCTACTTGAAAACAAGGATTCAGTGATACAGGAAGAGAGGTCTTTGCCCTCAAGGGGCTCATGATAGTCAGGAAAACCAGATTCACTCCTCCATTGAACCAACATTTATTAAACATCTACCATGTTTTAGGCACTTGCTAATCTCTGAAGATACATTTTAGTCGCTCCCATGAGCAGTTCATACTGAATAGCGTTAACTCTTTGCTTCGTTTCCCTGACTCTTCTGCACCCGCCCCCCTCTTGCCACATGCTGCTGTTGATGTGGATTCATGGGAGTTGAAGTCCAGGCTTCCCACAGTCATGAAAAATCCGAGCAAGGGCGTCTGCAGGCAGATTTCCTTTGAAGGATCTCTGACAAATGTTTTTAAAGACGCAGAAGACCTTCCTTCAGTTGGCTGTTGAGCTTTTCGTGGTTGCTTCCCACGGCATTGCTGGGAGCGGCTGAGAAGGGGGAGATGGGAACTGAAGCCTCAGTTTCCCCCTCCTCCGGAAAACTGACTTGGTGATTGATTTGTTCTGTCTGTCATCACTGTTGCTAAAAGGAAATGAGGCACTAACCATACAACTTACAGTGTAATACCGTGGCCTGATGACGTCCTCCCAGGCCTCATCTTACAAAAGTCTTGCTACCTCTTAACAAGCTCCTTGCAGTAGACTTTTAGGGGACTCACTCACGAATCCAGGCTACAGCAGTGGACTTCCACCTCCTTATGCCAACTAAGTTAAAAGTTAATAACCGCCACTTACATATTCAGCATTACTCCATGAGCCGGACAATACGAGGTAGACTCGTTCTCTGCTCTTGAGTTTCAGGACTGAACTAAGTGAACATAGATAGACACACATCTGCACGAGCAGTTAGAGTGCACGGCTGTGATAGCTCTCTTCTGGCTACTTAGCGCTGTGGCTCTGAGAGGTGGAACAGGGACTTGGCAGGGTACTCTTTGACCTCAAGATTAGCATCAGAGATGGTTGGATCAAGCTTACAGGGGCAAATCCTGAATGATGTTGAGGGGTTTTGTTTTGTTTTCTTTGTTTTGTAGCAGGTGAAATGGGCTGTCTCAGGAGGTACCGTGGTCTGTCTGCCTTAACTGGTATGGCAGTGGCTTTTTCTTGGCTGTTTATATCTGAATCCATGTTGAGCCTCCTGTTCTGAAGATCTGACATATTAGATGCTCCCCGAGTATTAACATGGAGCTCAGAAATCTCTTGATCCCAGAGTGTTTTGTATGCCAGAGTTTGAACAGTAGAGCCCTGTGAGAACACTTAAAGTCTGAAAACTCCTGGACTCTGGAATACTTTGGTTCCAAGTATCCCAGATAAGGGTACTCATCCGTACATCAGACATCAGGTGAGCTTTGGGCAAGGAAGAGGCTTTATTCTCTGCACTGTTGACATTTTGGGCATGGTAACTTGGCGATGGTGGGAACGCTGTGCATTTTAATAGGTTTAGCAGCATTTCTGACCTTTACCACTTGATACTAGTGACTTTCCTATGCTGTGACATCCCACAGTGTCTCCAGGTAGCACCGGTAAGCCTGAGACTAGACTCGGTGAGTTTAGGTTCCTTACGACTCTGGAAATGTACTTTTGGTTTGGAGGTGAACTGTGTGGCATAGATTTTATTAGCATATGAGAATAGATTGCAGGACCTGGGTAATTGCTGTGATCGTTTTCTGTTACATTCCAATTTAGGGACTTTTGGGGGCTCCCAGATTTTCAGAGTCTTTTGAGTCATGCTGGTAAACATGAAAAAATGTAGGCCATCCCTTATTACCTTGACCTAGGAGAGGCCAATAGGACAGCAAGGTACTCAGGCAAAGTCTGAACAGAGGCATCTCACTGCAGGTGAGGAGCAGGTGATAGCCAGGGCAGGCGGCTGCCAGGGCAGACCCTCTGTTCTGTTCCTCAGAGCTGCGCTTGTGCTTCTGGGAAAGTTGTAACTTTGTCAGGCCTTGAATTCTGCCTCCTTTGTTTCCAAGGTGCAACTTGGACAAGTTTCTTAGCTTCACTGTGCCTCTTGTTTGTTTTAAGTTTTAAACGATTCCAGGGCTGGGGGATGGCTCAGTTGACAACATTCCCATGGACCTGAGTCCACCCCCAGAACCCATGTAAAAAAAAGTTGGATGTGGTTCAGTGTGCTGTGATCCTGGTGCTGGGCAGGCAGGCGCAGTGGGCCCCTGAGGCTTGCTGGCCAGACTTTTTCTTTTTTCTTTGTTCTTTTTCTTTTTTTGAGATAGGGTTTCTCTGTGTAGCCCTGGTTGTGATAGAGCTCGCGCTGCAGACTAGATGCCTGCCTCTGCCTCCTGGAATTAAAGGCATATATCAGTGTGCCTATCCAGTCTGCCTTCTTGAGGAACTCCAGGCCAGTGAAAGATCCTGTCTGAAAAATCAGAGTAGATAGCTTTGTGGAACAATGCTTGAGGTTATCCTCTGGCTTCCATACTCATACATATATGCATGCACACACATGTGTACCTACCTGCACACATACACAAAATGTCATTAAACTATATATAACATGGAGTTGACTGTTTGACTTCAAGTATATTTATCATCATGCAGCCATCACCACTGTCCATCTCCAAAAGAGATTCTTCTTCCTCATCCGAAACCCTGTATCTATTGGCCACACCCATTGTCTCCTCCCCACCCTCTCCACCATCCTACTTGTGTCTTTATAAAAATGGCTCTTCTAGGAACCTCATATAAGAGGAATCATAAAGTAACATGCTTTTAGGGTCCACCCATGTTGTTAATGTGCCAGGCTGGTCTTTCTCTTGTAAATAAATGCCATGTTATCTGTTCCTAGACACTTGGAGATGTTTCCACTTTTGTGTGATTATGATTACTGCTGCTGAAGTGCTGGGTTTTGTTTTATTTATTTTTTGGTTTTTGGATAGTGGGGTTCTGCTTTTGTTTTTTGAGAGAGGTCTCACTTTTTAGCCTGGGCTGTCCTCAGACTCTCGGAAGCCCAGGTTCCTGCCTCAGCCTCCCAGGAGTAGAGGTGTAGACTACTGAGCCAGCAGTGGATGTCCTGCTTTCTGTCTTCACACAGTCGTTCTGATGGTGCTGGAGGTGGAATCCAAATGCACAGAATTTGTGAAATTTGAAGTGAAATGAAAAAAATAAGGCTTCCTCCATCTGGGTTCCGGCAGTGCTTTTGGAGTGCCGGGCACCGGCATGTGCTAAGCATTTCTTTTGCCTTCCTTTGGTGACATCTGCCTCCCTGGATGGCTAATCACAACCAAGCAAGGACCAGTGGGGTGTTTTGTTTTGTTTGGTTTTGTTTTGGTTGGTTGTTTTTTAAATTTCTGCCAGTTCAGGTCCATCCCAGGACTGACATTTTCTGGTCAGTGTTCTCGATACTGTGTTGTTTCCGAGGCTGGACAGTCGCAGGAAATCCGAGTTTATTCTCTGAGTCCTGCCTTGTTCCAGTCTCTGAGGTGCCCTTCATTGAGGCTCAGTGTCAACACTTCCTCTACGATCGCTTGTTCTAAAATTCTGCTAATGGCAGCTTGCTATACACGGACTCCTGAGGTCCTGCAGATCTTGATTCATCTGTCATTCAAAAGACTCCTGATAGCCCGAGGGCAAGGTTTCGATACACTTGGTGAGTTTCATTGCTTTGTTCCTTTGACTGCCATAAACGCCCTCGCCCTCCCTCTGTGGGAAGGCGTATTTTTGGCTGGCCCCTTTCTCTGTGTGCTGTGCCATCTGTCACAGGGGTCATTGCTTAGAGCCTGGCTTCTTCCCTGCTGGGAGCAGGTGGTCACGGCCAGTGGCTGTTGGCAGGGCTAGGGTGGGGGAGCTTCCGTATGCCCCCCATGCTGGATGTTCAGTTGTTACCCTTCAGACAGAGAAAAGAAAGCCTTCCTTGGGAAAAAGAAAAGATGCAGAGGTGATGTTGAATTGTTGATGTTCCAGCTACTTGACTGTCTTGTCTGTCTGTCCCTCCACTGCTTCCGGACCCTTGGACTACTAGTTGAGAGAGCCCACAGAACGCAAAGAAAGCTGTGCCCTTGGCTGCTGGGATAACATAATTGCGCAGAAGGCACTTGGCTTTTGTGGAAGGAAAGGAAACGCCCCCGAAGCCCTGGATGATCTTGCTAGAAGGACCCTGGTTTCAAAGTCTGATTTAAGTTGTGTGTTTCCAGCTAGTGAGGGTTCTGGGCCTGACTCAGCCCAGTGCTGAGTCACCGGGCAGCTCCATTCATCCATCATGTGCTTGCACACAGCCTGGTGGCAAGGAGGAGAGAATTACTATTTTCAAATGTTCCTTCCTGAGGTAGCATGGTCCAGAAGTGAGCCGAGAGACAGGATGCTGGAGTTCTATTCTTGGCCCAGCCATGCACCTTCAGCAAGATGCAGCCCCGCCTCCCGCCATGTTAATATGGAAGGATGGGAACCCAAGTAAACCAGCAGGACAGAAAAGGACAGAAGAGGTTCTAAAATGCTTTTCTTGGAGAGGTTCTGGGGAACTCGGCTCCCAGACTCCTGTCTCCCTGGTTGGCGGTGTCTCGTTGCCACCAGTTGCTCAAGAAACCTGCTGTGGTGGAATAGGAAGACCCCGTCCACGGGTAGATTCAGCAGCCTCAGACCTTGTTCTTTTTCAACCACTAGTGATATGCCTAGTACTCACACTGCGTGTGCACAAGTGGGGAGCTGAGCAAATAAGGTGCTTGCTGCCGAGCCTGATGACCTGAGTTACCTCCAGAATCCACATGGTGGAGGACAAGTTCCTCAAGTTGTTCTCTGACCTCCCCTTGATATCCTGATATATCATGACATGTGCGCGCACAAGGCGGGTGTGTGTGTGTGTGTACACAAAAAACGTTTTTTTTTCAGAGCAACGATTTACAGGATAGGTTAGTATCGGGTCCATTTTCTAGGTCGCCGAGACCAGCCTGACCCAGAGCCAGGTTCCTTGGACCTCCATAGCTCCACAGTAGTGTTTACATACTCTGCCTTCCCTTGCTGGTGTGACTCAGATATCCAACCTTAGCACTAAACGCAACTGAACCTTCCATGTCTCCTAATTCCCAAGAGCAGAGAAGTCTTTTCTCCTCGGCCGTGGAGTCCCCTCAGTTCATGGCACAGCACATCTCTCACTGACACTTGAACGTCAGTGTGGTGGTGTCTAAGGACTTTGCCTACAGAGTTCTTTCATTTTTTTATGAACTATTTTAAGTTCATGCAGATAAGCCTAGATAATAATTTATGTGCTTACCATTTTGAGGAATAAATAATTACAGGTACGGTTAACACCCCCCCCACCCAATCACCATGTGTACTAAACTCCTGACCATTTCGAACAAACCTTTTTTTTTTTTTCTTTAATTTTGCAAGGCCTCAGTGCAGAGAGTTGATTCCCTGTAGCAAAAGCATCTTCCATGTCTTATACATACTGTCTGGTTTCCTTAAGTGTTAAAACAGCTACCCTTCCTGCCCCTCATAGTAACCTTGGACAGACTGTTTCACTTCCCTGATTCTTATGTTTCTCACCTGTACAATGAGAACAGTAACGGCACCTGTCTGTCTGCTTATCTTAGAAACGGTGTGGTAATGTGTGTGGTTCTCTGTCAGGCCTGTGTTATGCATTGCGCCCATCATCTATACGAACAGCTGACATCAGTGTCCCCCAGGCTGTGAGGGACAGTGCTGGGGATGGTCTGGGTCTTAGCACTTTCTTAGCCTGCTGCACATCTACCTGTACTGTGCACGTGTGTGCGTTTGTGTGTGTGTGTGTGTGTGTGTGTGTGTGTGTGTGTGTGTGTTGTACACATACAGTTGCACGTGGAGTGGTTAGAAATACTGCACTTTTGAAGGAAGAGACCAAGAAGAACCATCCCTATCTTCTTGGGTTTTCTCCCATCATTTTCTTTTTTCTTCTGTTTTAAGATTAAAAAATAAAATTGTGGCTATGAGCCACCTGCGTGCTCATAGAAGTCAGAAGAGGGTGCCAGACCTGCAGAACTGGAGTTATAGATGGTGTGAGCCACCATGTGGGTGCTGGGAACAGAACCTGGTTCCTCTGCAAGGGTAACAAGTGCTCTCAGCCCTGGACCGTCTCTCGAGCCTTCTTCCATCATTTTCAGGGTTCTGTGTTATTTTCTGACTTAATCTATGACCCTTGTGGTTTTATATTAGAATTACTCTTTTAAGAAAAATAATTCTTTCCTGTTTTTCTGTTCAAAGTTCAAAATTTAAATAAGAATCACCATCAGCCATTTGGCTAAAGAGGTCTGCTTCCACCAGTGTGCCTTGCAAAACTCCTGCTATGTATGGATTCTTTCTTAGCCTAAAATATGTCTTTTTCTCTGCTTCTTCCACTGTGTGTGGTCTGAAGAGGGTGCCCCCCCTCTGTAATGCCTCTTCAGGTTCTGTCATCCATCAGTCCCAACACTGTCAGAGGTACTGTTTATCATGTCATAGAAAAACCTCTTTGATTCTTTGTGTGTATGTATGTTCATGTGTGCATGCCGGTGTGTGTGTGTGTGTGTGTGTGTGTGTGTGTGTGTGTGTGTGTGTGTGTAGGAGGAGGAGGAGGAGGAGTCCAGAGATGTCTGTTGTTTCTTACCATCCACCTTGGGTGGTTTTGTTTTGAGACAGGGTCTCTTACTGATCTAGACCTTACTAACTAGAGTAGACTACTGCAGTGAGACTTAGGGATCTGCCTGTCCCCACCATCCCAGCACTGGGATCATCAGCGCCTACACTGTGCCTGTGGTTTTTGTTGCTGCTGCTCTTGTGTTTTAGTACGGGTTTTGGGAGTCTCAGGAATTGTCTTGTCAGGCTTGCAAGGCAGGTACTTTATTGACTGAGTTACCCCCAGCCCTTGCTGCCTCCTCACCTGAGCTGAGGAAGACATTACTCCGGACTGCTACAGCAGTGTCTTGTAGTTGGGGAGGAGACTGGGGTCAATTACAGATACAGTATAGGGTGGGGGGACACAAGAACAAACAAGAACAAATGCAGTGTAAGCAAGTGGGTATTTACAGGGAAGGGGTAATGTGGGGACCAGTGGACAGAGAAGTGCTAAGAGGTATAGCAGGAGTCATGGAGATTCTGGCTAAGTGACCTGCAGGCTCCTAGCTGAAACCAGGCTGTGGTGACCATGTCACCTGGCAGATGGTGGAGGTTGAGGAGCCTGGTCACATCAAGGATGATCAGGATGAGAACAGGGAATCCTGAAGATGACCAAGCAGCTTCTCTTGCTGAGACTGGTTTTACGGGAAAGTGCAAAGATGAATTTAGCTGAAAATTCAGAATTTTAAAGTTTGGTTGGGCCAAGAATCTCTGTTAGCATGATTGTACAGCATTTAGTAGGAGGGCTGGAGAGATGGCTCAGAGGTTAAGAGCACTGGCTGCTCTTCCAGAGGTCCTGAGTTCTGTCCCCAGCAACCACATGGTGGCTCACAACCATCTGTAATGAGATCTGATGCTCTCTTCTCTCATGCAGGCATTCACGCAAATAGAATACTCATATAAATAAATAAATAAATCTTTTTTTTTTTAAAAAAAAGATCTAAGAGGAACTCTTTTAAAGTTAAAAGTAGAATCTAAAGATGATTATTAGCTGGATGTAATGAGTCACACCTGTATTCCCCGGATTCAGAAGCTGAGGCTTGCAGAAAGACAGAGTTCAAAACCAGCCTGCACCACATAAGGAGACCTTGTCTCAAAACAAAATTGGAAACCAAAACCAAACCAGAAAACAGTAGCACATAACACATATATAAGATCCCCAAGATGCAAATTATACTTTAAGACCAAGAACTTGTAGATTTCCACACAGAAGGAATGTCCTCGAGTGGTCACGGTGTTGATGACAGTGCACAGTTGTTGGAGACAGAGGTTTACCAGGAGAGTTGATAAATTCCGGCAGAGCCGACGAGGCAGCTGCCACTGTGGAAGAGCACATCCGTTTGAGGTACATGTGTCTTAAGGATTCAGTGTCAACCAGGATGTGGAGCAGAAGAATGAAAACTTCAGGCTGGGCTGTGGTGGCACACGCCTTTAATCCCAGCACTCAGGAGGCAGAAGCAGGCAGATCTGTGTGAGTTCGAGGCCAGCCTGGTCTACCGACAGCCAGGGCTACACGGAGAAACCCTTTCTCAGAAAACCAACAAAAAGGTGCAGACTTGAGGGTATGATGAGTACTGTATATTTATCCACAGAGTCTCAGGTGAGTGCAGTGACCCCTTCCTGTAGCCCCACCTTCTTCAGAGACTGAGGAGGACGAGCTTGGGGCAACATAGTGAGAGCCAGAACATACACAACAGTTCTCACACTGCATTTGGATTTACGGTTTCTATGGTGATATTCGAAAACCAGGAGAATGAGAAACACAGGATTCAGGGCTGGGAGCTGCTGTCTGGGAAGGTGGGGATGGGCTGCATGGAAGAGGAATGGTGGGGGTGGGGCGGGTGCCGCCGCTGGAGCTGAGACGCTCTGCTGCTGCTGTCTGTGCTTTGTCATAAAACTAACTGAAAAACAAAACCCCTCAAAACATATGTGAATGCGATCCAGTTTTTTATTGTTATTTGTAATACTGGGGGAACTCAGTGTCTTGCAGTGTGCCGGGCATACTTGCTACCATGGAGTTATAGCACCTGTAATCATACTTTTTAAAGCTAGTGGCAAAGAGAGAACATGGAATAAGTTAACAGTTCTGTAAATATTAGGCTCATAAATGATTTTTAACGTTTTTATAGTTTTCTGTAATGAAATATATCAGGAAACACAGCAATGTCTTTTTAAGAGTTCAGGAAATACCAAATTAGATATGTTTTCCTTCCAGCCTGGACCTGAGAAATAATCCTCAACTAGCAATAATTTTCCAATTTTAACATGGTAAGCACTTTATAGTCCTGCTGCATTGATTTTCTTTAAAAAGCTAAAATTTTAATTTTAACCAACTGAAAAATAGCTAGACTTAGAGGGGAAACCTGCTATAATTTTTAAACATAAAGAATACTGTTTGGGATTATATAAAAAAAATCATATTAAGACAAATAGTTTCTAAGACGTGCAGTGTGGTTGGCCAGTTAGCTGCTTCCTAGCTGGGAGACGCTGGCAGACAGGCTCCTGCCCCTGAGGACCCCTGTCTGGTCCTCACTGCTGCTGTCTGCACTGTGCTTGGCCGGTCGCCATGGGTGGGATGCGGGCGTCTTAAACTGCAGGAAGGAAGCGGCTCCCCTTACTTGCCCTGCGTCTGTCATAAGATGGCACCAGGAAGGATGAATGGACAACTGAGTGAATGAAAAAGTCACACTGGAGAGGACGCTCTGGAAACTGAGTCATTTGATGGGAAATGTTAAAGTATGTTTTCTAGTCATTCATACAATAAAGGTAATTAAGTGGAGCGATACGATGTGAGTAATTCTCTTTGGAACTCCTAAGTGAAGGAGGGGAAAGCTGAGGCCTAGTGAGAAGTAATGAATGAGAAAT
>CABHPQ010173522.1:13103-60784 GCA_902168405.1 Peromyscus aztecus
CCAATATAGATGATAATGAATTTCCAAGGATTTAGTCAGACCCTGAGAAATGAGCAGGGCCATTGTCACTCTGGATACTTTTAAGTATTCTAAATCTAGTAATTATTTTGGGGAACAACGCCCTAGCTACCACTGTGGTTTTCTGTTTTACCCAGGAAAGCCTCTATTCACCTGTAGAGCTATCTACCAAGACTAGGAAGTATTTGGAATTTGGTCCACTGGGCATGTGAGTTAAATCTAGTTGCCAGTCTTCCTCTGTCTCTGGGTGCCTGAAGGCTGGGGACCCCTTTTTGGATGGTTATGTCTCTGACATATCTCACATTTTTATACCCACCTGATGGGTTGCGTCTTTTAGGCCTTGTCTCTTTAACATTCTCTCTACCAGGATGAGTATACTCCCTTATCCCAAATGATGATATGTCTGATGAAGGGACTTCAGGAATTTCCATTGTAGGGCAGTAACAATCAGTGGTTAGATGTTAGCCACCATCCTTGGTGATGTCTGATTTTAAAGGCTAAAGCTGGTTTCCCAAGGGAGTTTTTGGCTCTTTCAGAAGGCAGTAGAAAGTCCTCATAGAGGATGGGGCACTCCTTGTATGCTAGTACAGTCCTCTTGGCCTCAGAGTCAGCCATCTAAAATTTCTCTTGCCACTGGGTCATCCCCTTCCTGATATCCAGACGGTGGGTTGTAGTCACTTGAGTGATCCAAAGGATTGTGTTCAGAAGCCTAAGAATTTCTTGGGAATACTTTACAGGGGTCTCAGTTGTAGTTGGAAGGAGGCCACTTTCCTTCCATGTGGTGGCATGGACATGGAGGTTGAGGAAGCCATAGTTGGAATCTGTGCCAATAAATATTGGGACAGTCCCAGGGCTAAAATAAGTGCTTTTAGTTTGACTAATTGAGTAGTAGAATTTGGGGATATTGGTCCTGATTCAAGCACTTCAAATTCAGTGACTATTTCATATCCTGCATGTCAGATTCTTCCTTTCACAAAGGATATTCCCTCCCTATAGAGGACCAATTGAGTTGATCTGAGAGAACAGGATGGGCTACACAGTTGTCCATGAGGACCTTCTGACAGGAGTGGAGAGGCTCCCCTTCCTTTTCTGAAAGACTGATGGCTAGGTTCAGGCTTGGGCAGGTCTGCAGAGTAATTTCAGGTCCCTCCAGTATGAGGGCCTGATATTTAAGGAAACTTCTGTGAGTTAGATTTGCAGTGGTTCTCAACATGTGGGTCAAAATCCCTTTTGGGGGTCCAATGACCCTTTCACAGGGGTTGCCTTAGACCATCAGAAAATACAGATATTTATATTATGATTCATAATAATAGCAAAATTGTAGTTATAAAATAACAATGACAATAATTTTATGATCGGGGGTCACCATGCCATCAAGAGCTATATTAAAGGATCTCTGCATTAGGAAGGTTGAGAACCTCTGAGAGGTTCCTCTTATTATTTAGAATGACCCGGTATAATGATACATGTGAAGTATGAGGGAGAGCCCTAGGGAGTCTTTTGAGTTCCAGGAATCAGGAGTCTGGCAGAAGCAACTGCTCACAGGCATCCAGAGCAGCCCCTTGCTACCTGATCTAATTCCTTAGCTGTCTGTATGACTAGAGGAAATGGAACGTACATTGTTCCCCGGAGCTGTTCCTTGTCTCTCAGCTATGTACAGGTGAAACTTAGTCTGACTAGGCAAGCCTAAGGCAGGAGTCTGGGTTAATGACTATTCAAGTTTCTGGAAGGTGTGCTGGGACTCGGGAATCCATTCAGCTCTGGTGAATTCTTGAGATTGCATCTCCTTGAGGGCCTGCTTTAGAAGCATAGTTAGCACTGAGTAACCAGGGAGCTGCATTCTACAATATCCTATAGCTCCCTGAAAGGCCTTCATCTGTTTGAGGGTTTAGGAGAGCATGCTTGGGAGAGCAGGAAGGCCAAGATGGGTCAGATTCATTCTGGTCCTAAAGCCCTGGGCTCCTTCGGAAGGACAAGACCCAAGTAGGCAAATTCTGCTTTGTATAGCTGGGCTTTTCCCCCAAGACACCCTGTAGCATATCTCAGCTAGGAAATAAGGGGGAATCTCTTCTCTGGGATATGAGGTTTTTGGTTGGCCCATATAAGAGACCATCTACATGGTGTTAAGTTCATCCCATCACATCTCAGAAAAGAGCTAAGTCAAATAAAGTAGACTGTCTCAAAACTCCTGGAAAAGGACAGTCAAGTAACTTATCCTGTTCTGCATGTGGGATCTTCAAGAGCAAATAAAAACTGATTATGGGGTAGAGTGAGATGTGTAAGAAAGTGTCTTTATGATCCAGCACTCGCCAGGTGGTGGTGATAGCAGCAGCACATGCCTTTAATCCTAGTACTTGGGAGACAGAGGCAAGCAGATCTCTGAGTTTGAGGCTAGTCTGATCTGTAGAATGAGTTTCAGGACAACCAAGGCTATACAGAGAAACCCAACCAACCAACAAAGAAGATCTAACACTGACTAATGAGTCTTATTAGGGGAATCTGGGTGAAGAGAGTGTGAGAATTAGGAACTACTGAATGGAGTGGAGCCACACTTCATTGATCATACAGAGACCTTGGTCTGACTTCCGTTTTTTAGGGCCTGTGCTACCACCAAGTATGAGATGTTCTTTGTACTAGAACATTCAACCAATCATCCTTATTTCATTAGCCCTTAAATTATGGAGCTAAATCTCCCTCTGACTTTAAGCTTCAGGAGACATTGTTTCTGATCAAGAAAATAATCAGGATCTTTAAGATGACACATGACCACAGAAGTGGCCATTTTAGCCTTCTCTATAGCATTGGACTTCCATCTGTCCACAGTGAAGCCTTGACATTGCTCTCTGAGGAGACAAGCATTAGTGTTCTGCCCTGGAGGGAGAAGCAGTTTGACCTTGAGTCTAGACAAAAGGTTTTTTTCTCAATAGAGGAGTCAAGGGCAGGGGAACTATTGATAAGAAATAGTGGAGATCTCCCCCTGAACATGCAAGCAGTTGAGTGAGGTATCATTCTAGGGGTTGGCCTAACACCTCCTGAATTATTGTAAACCTTCAGGATCAGGAACCAGGGGAAGGGGTCAATGCTAAGAATCACGCTCCTCAGTCAGTCTTGAATCTAATCTTATGATGCTTACAGTCATAAGTTCCCAGGGCTCCTCAAGATCGTTGAACATGATGGCAGCCTATATGGGAAGCACTTCCCCACCAGACCTGTCATTATGGAGAGGTAATGACATGAAGCCCATAAGGGCTAGAAGGCATTGATGCTACCAGTGATATCCCTTACAGAAGTCTCTGAGGGCATTCCCAACAGGAAGTGACCTTGCACACAGAGGAAGCAAGCCCTAGGCTTAGACTTGTAGAGGGGGAGGTGTGGGGGAACATTTATCTGGTTGACTCTTAAAGTGACCACTAACTGCCCATGGTGCTGGTCCTTTTTTCTTTCTTTTCATGGATCTATCATAAAAAGACTGAGTTTGTGACCTGGACAAATTAGAAAAGCCTGCTAGTGTTTTGTCTGGGATGGATATTAGTGTCTGGAGTTTTTATGAGTGTCTGAACCTGGATGAGTTAAGAGTGTGGCTTTTAGGAGTGTGCCCTCCTGTGATTCAGGGTGCATTCATGTTTTCCCAGTGGGAGCCTCCTTGTCTTCTTGTATTGTATAACAGGGACTAATAAAGAGTTTTAACCTTAGCCTTCTTAAGACCCTCTATAACACAGTAAAGCAAATGTCCTTTCCATTCTTCATGTGATCATTTGGATTTCAGAGGGGGTTCTGAGAGGGGATAGCCTTATCCCCAATAGGGAAGTCCTTGCCCAATTTGTTCCTATGGACAATGAGGAAATCATTCCTGCTCTAAGAGCCTGATCTAACACTGTCTTCTTTCCAAAAGGGTTAGTGTTTGTTTTAATAACATCATCACATCTTCACACCATACTTCATATATCTGGTTTAGTTGCTCAGAGGATTGATCATACTTGTCTGGGTCCTCCATATAACTTCTCAGTTCTTACTTCCTGTCATTCAGTTTTGAGAATCCCTGCAGATTACTACCTCAGGGATTCAGTGCTTATGCACCCATAGGTGCCCTCGTCCCTGATCCCTTGCTGGAATCCCAGATACTTCCTTTATTGTAAGGGCAGGAAGGGAATGTTAAGAATATATCATAAACTAGTGGTTGTGTTAAATCACTCATGGCTGATTAGAGATGACCTCAAATGTTTGAATTTAATTCTTAAAAAAATGCATCATAGATACATTCTCATCTCACATGAAAGAGAGTAGTTGAGAGACTTGAAGCAGAGATGACTTCCTTGCCCTTTGAGGAAGATTATTTTCATTCACAAAAAGAAAAAAGACTTATGTATACAAATAGGCTACAATGTATACAAATATACAGCTAGTGCTGACCATTTACTTATGTATACAGATAGGCTTATGTTGACAAATTAGACTGGGATTCTTTTTGAGTGGTTTTATTTATTCAGAGGAAAGTATTAAATGCATTAGATTGTATTGTGAAGAACTTTCAGAATCTGAGAGCAAGTAGCTATTAGAATCATGACTTGATTGTCTTTTCTTTTTTGTTTATTTCACATTGTCTAATTCATGTCTCAGCTCCTCAGATTAGTGTTGGGTACCATTCCAAGGGCCCACATCCTGTCCTGAAGGTTGATGTCCTCTTTTCACATAATTTAAAAAGGCTTTACTTCTGAGAATTTACTTCTGAGGTTCCATGTCTCTCTAGTGGATTTGGGGTCCAGAATAAAAATTTCAACTTCATCTTGGGAATAATGTGATGTATATTAGATCATATCAAATACAAGGTCTAAGTTTATTTCAAAGTATTCAACAATAAAATAACTAAGAACTGCCTGCTTCCCCACTGCATGTTGAGAAATTTTTTAAAAATTCTGAAATGATGCCTCCGGGTTTCCATAATTGTGTTAGTGCCATGATGATGGCAACTGTCGTAAAGAAACAAATGACTAATTAAAAAGCAATGTGGTCACAGCTGTCTAGACAGTGGGTGAAGAAGATGTTTAATTTTGTGCTTCTAAACAACGGCTAAGAAGACCATTTAATATACTGAAAAGATTACAGATTATTCTGTTTTTGATGTTTAGAATGAACAGAAAAACATCAATAAAAGTTCCATCCCCAAAGCAGAAACTAAGAATTAAATAAAGAAGCTTCTAGGTGTATGGAACACTACTGCTTACTGAGAAGGAACAAGAGCAATTGATGGGGATGATGACATGTACTGCTCCCCCAATGATGGGATGGTGTGAAACTGGTCACCTAACTCTTTTTGCTAGGGTGTAAAAGGTATACACAAGTGTTGCTTTATTTATGGCATGTCTTTATAGTTTTCTCAGAAGATATTAGAAGTAGGAACTTAATTCGGTTTTGAAACTGTGGTGCATATTTGTTTGAAGATCTGTTAAAGACTCTAAGAAAAGGACATTAACATATTCTGATACGCATCTGTTAGAACAAAAGTCAGATTTATAAAAGCTGTGATACGATTCAGGTGAGATATTTGATGATTTGAGAGAGAGAAGAAACCTGGTTCTGTTTCTAAAATACAGGTAAGTTCGAGGGAAAAGGACAGTGACTGCAAAAAGGAGCATTAAAGTAATGCTTACTCACTGAGTTGCAAAAAGGAGGATTAAAGTAATGCTTACTCACTGATTTGACCTTTTGCTTTTGATCGCTATCTTTAGTGGAGTGTGTGATGTCACTTAGCAGTGTGGCTGTCACAGCCTTTGTCGTTTCCATTTCCTGGTCAGTCGGAACCCGCTGTACCACAGCACCGGAGATCAAAGGGTGGTTTGTTTCTGTGTGTAAACAGGAATTACTGAAGAGGACCCCACGGAAACACAGTGACTACGCAGCGGTGATGGAGGCCCTCCAAGCCATGAAAGCTGTCTGCTCCAACATCAACGAGGCCAAGAGACAGATGGAGAAACTGGAGGTTTTAGAGGAGTGGCAGTCACACATCGAAGGCTGGGAGGTATGTGCACTTTGCTCAACTTTCCAGCTTGGTACAGTCGTGGAGAGTCACAGGCAGGGCTTCTTTTCAAGGCACGGAACCCCAGGTGGTCATCTTCCAGCAGCCCAGGGACCATAGTCAGCTCTGAAAGTGTGTTTCCTGGTACTTTCACCCATGTGTCACAAGGAAGTCCTCTTGACCTGAGAAATTTGTGATGGAACCAATACATCCTGTGTGCCTTTAGGATTTGGCACTTTAGGATTTGGGGTACCACGGTTCCCTTTTGCCTGTCCTGGTTTTGGTCAGCAAGTCCATCACCTGGATGCTTGGTATAACAAAGCATTGCGTGTGCTATGATACCATCTGTACACTCTTAAACTGGGGACTTGATGTTGAATTTCACTTCGAGTCTACCTAATCACTCTGTGCTTTGATTTTCTTCATTCCTAAACTGAAGGGAATCTCTATGATCTAGTGTTATTTGTCTAGTCAAAATGAAAAGTATAAGTTTGATGAGTCATGGAAGAATGCTTTCATGTTTATTTATTTATTTATTTTTTAAGATTAAAAAAGCAAATGAAGATCGTGGTTGAGAATCTGTCAGATGTTTCTAGCTATGGTGACTGGTGATGTTCAGTCTCCGTTATTCCACAGGAATGAAATCCCATATTCCTGCTATAAAAATAAGCTAAAATTCTGGTTTGAAATGACTGTAACTTAAATGAATATGAACTTTGGGCTAGCAACCGTTTTTTTATGATAGAATAAGCAATTAAGATAATAAAAAAATACAAAAGTATAAACAGGAATGAAAATGCACAGCCAAGTACAGCTCACAAAAATCCAGAGATTGCTATTCTCCTTGGGGAGTTGTCATTAGCTAACTTTTATCTGTTGCTTTTCATTTAGACCTAAAGCTCTATTCAGCCAGATATGCAAAGAAATTGTCAACACTGACCTGGGACAGTCTTCCTATTTGGTCACCTCCTGCTATGAATCGTTGAAAGTGCTAGCTGGGGTCTGACTTAGCTTCCTCTGTGCCTATATTCTTCTATTTTGAGTGTTCAGGGTGACCCTCCTGCAGTATGAATGCTGCCTCTTTCAATCAGGGAGAATGGCTGTGTGTTTTACGTTTGATTCATGATGATGATTCCTTTCCTGCAGAGCAGTGGTCCTGCTGGGATAAGAAAAATGGAGCCAAGTTTGCTTTTACAACTTCGTTGTCAGTCAAATACTGGAAGAGAAACCAAACTCTCTTAAAATTGCAGGATTTATCTGTATAATCTGCCTGGCCTTTAACTACAACAAGAATGTCAGAGACTCCTTTTTCTGCTGCTGTAATTTGGTTTCCTTCTAGTGTGTCGCCTAAAAAAATTGAGTCTACTACAAGAAGAGAGTTTGCTTAAACAATATTGTTTGCACAGCCTTGGGTTGTGTTATTTTATGAGTAGCTCACAGCAGAGGAAATATCAATTAGGCCTGTTGTTATAATTTGCATCTTGAATGTCCCCAAATACCCATGAGTTGAAGCCTGGGCCCCCAGTCATTGGTGCTGTTGGGTGGAAGTAGTACTTTCAGGAGATGAGACCTAGTAGAAATAAGTTAGGTGACTGGGAATGGTGCATTGAAATGATTATTGAGATGCTGGGGCCATCCTGTTTCTCCCTTTCACTTCCTTCATGAGGTAAGCAACCGTCTCTACACATACGTCCACCATGATGTTCTACTTCATCATAGACCAGAGCAACAGGGCCAGGTGGCCAAGGACTGCAATTGTGGGATACGTGAAACTAAATCAAATGTTTCCTCCTTATCCTTTGATTTATTTCAGATATTTGTTGTAGTTACAGAAAGCTGGCAAGCCGTCCCTGATTTTACAATATTAAAGATGGAGCTTTGAAGCTGAAGAAGTTATTGGAGTTTCATCAATTCTGTCAACTGTGCAGGGAAGCAGCAAGAACTCAGCTGTGTCAGAGACAGGGCAATTGACATGAATAGCTAGTTCTAAAGAGAGTGCTCACGCCCTCTTCCTGAGGAGATTTTGGTACTGAATAAATAAGATAGGGCCATAGAGTTGAGCGTTAGGGGACTTTGATGCATGAAGCTTTGAGAAGGGTTGGGCCAGTTGCTTGATAACGTCTGATTAGGTCTGGCTATGTACCCCAGCCCACTGTAATGATGATGAGAACTATTAATTCTTTGAAAAAGCAGCTTAGGGGGTGTGACTCTTCAAAGAGAACTCTGTAGAAGCCCAGTGTTGGCCATGGTCAACTCTGCCCTGAGATAGAACAGGAATAGACTAAAGAGGTTTCTTTAGATTGTTAACAGTGGTTGATGAGATACGTTAAGACTCTTGTGTGGTTAGCAGAGTCCAAGTTATGATGTAGGTGCAACAATGATATTCACAGAAGGCAGAGTCACTTGTAGAGATTTGTAGTTAGGAACTTGATGAAAGCTATGAATAAGCTCCTTGTGAAACTCCTGAAGGTCTCTCATAACCACCTCAGGACATAGCATTCCTGCCCTGAATAGCACCTATGTCTTACAAGTGATGGATTTGCACTTTTTGGGTGGAAATTCCTCTCATTCAGTTATCCAGGGTCTCATTGTCCTATCAGTCAAAGAAAAGTTTTGTTTTTATTTGTTTTTTTGTTTTTGTTCTTTGAGACAGGGTTTCTCTGTAGCCTTGGTTGTCCTGGAACTCGCTCTGTAGACCAGGCTGGCTCCAACTCAGAGATCTGCCTGCCTCCTCCCCTGTGCTGGGACTAAAGATAGCACCACCACTGCCCTGCACAAGATTTTGGTTTTATAATAACTTTTCACAAATAATTTGCCCACCTAAAACTGTGGGATAATAAATGATTTTTTACACTTGTATGTGGAATTTATATAAGTACTTGAAATTTCTTGTTCCTAAATCATATGAAACAATGGGGAAAAAAGCATAGCTTTTGAGGAGACTTGGTGTTTAGTCTGGGCTCCCAGGAGTTTTTTGTTTTTTTCTGGGGCAAGCATCAGGCTTCATTTGTAGATAGTGTGAGTGATTTCAAGGGTCCAGTGAAGTGAGTGAGCGTTCTGCAAATATGATGCAGTATTTTGAAGTTTTGGTTCGGCAGTCAGATTTTATCCTTAAGAATTTCCTATCTTTATAATATATGAACTCACCTAGTGACAGCTGCTCTATTACTCTATTAGATACTTTTCTTAATGCCGTGACAAAATCCTTGGTGAAAGCAGCTTGAAGTAAGGGCATCATGGCATGGATGGCCTGGTGGCAGGAGGCTGAGGTGACTAGTCACATTGTGTCCTCAGTTAGAAAGCAGAGAGAGCTGGATGTGCTGGTGCTCAGCTGTGTTCCTCTTTTTTCCCCTTCTCACATAGTTCAAAACCTCAGCCCATGAGATGCTGCTCCTGCTGTCAAGATGTGTCTTTCATCCTCAGTTAACCCCCCTGGAAGTGCCTTCACAGGCATGCTAGGTGTGATTTCAAATCTAGTCAAGTTGACAATGCAGGTTAAACATTTGTTACTTAAGGTTATTGAGTCTAAGCCATTGTGCTAGCTAGTTTTCTGTTAGCTTGACCTAAGCTATAGTCATTGAGAGGAAGGAATCTCAATTGAGAAAATGCCTCCAGAAGATCAGGTTGTAAGCAGGCAAGCCCATAGGGCATTGTTTTAATTAATGATTGATAAGGGAGGACTCAGCCCCTTGTGGGTGATACCATCCCTGGACTGGTGGTCCTGGGTTCTGTAAGAAAGTAGGGTGAGCAAGCCATTGTGAACAAGCAGGTAAGCAGCACCCCTCCATGGCATCTACATCAGTTCCTGCTTCCAGGTTTCTGCCCTGCTTGAGTTCCTGTCTGACTTCCTTCAATGTGCAACTACAATGTGGAAGTATAAGCCGAATAAACCCTTTCCTCCCCAACTTGCTTTTGGTTGTAGTGTTTCATCATAACAATAGTAATTATAACTAGAACAGCCATGGACTTTTCAAATTAAAGTTAAGTTTATAGAAACTGTATAAGTCAGATCACCAGTAGAAAAGCTACAGTATCAGACTTGAAAATGATTTTGGGGTAACTGAACTTTCTGACAACCCAATCAAGCTGTAGCTAAAGTGAATAGTCTCTAAAATTTTTCTTCAAACCTTTTGGCACTCCATTCAAAACTCAATACAAAAATCTAAGACAGTAGTAATCTAGTTTCAGTTAGGGGAAGATAAAGATCCTTGACTGATGACCATCTGCTCAGCATTGGGGAAATACTGACCTGCTAATGTGAGTGATTGAAGGGACTACCTAAGCTTGGTTACTTAGCTCGTGGTCTGAGAGATCTAAGTGTATCTGAGGTGTCTGCTCAGGTCTGTGAGAGCTTCAGAGTAGATGATGGAGCACGTTGGGAGTCCACAAGGAGTTGAGTCATCTGGAGAGGAGAGGTTTAGGGGAAGTCACAGGCTCCGTTTTAACAACTCATTCTCATGGAAACTGACCCAGTCCCATAAGATTTGCTCTAACATTTTGTGAGGTCAGTGCCCATGACTTAATTACCTTTACTACTCACCTGCCCTTAAAGACTCTAACATTGTCATATTAATTCTCTAGGAATTAATTAACCTCTGGGGGGTTAACCATACCTCAGCTCTGGCTGTGAGTCTGAACATTTTCTGAAGTTATTATTCCCTTTTGGTTGACTTATAAGTTAGGACAATTTAACTTACTCAGTTTCTCAAAACGATAAGCTGATGAAGTTTAAGTAAATTGGCAACTAAGAAAAATATAGCTGATTCTTAGAAGTAGCTCTGTTTTCTGCCTGCTGTTTAACAGTAAATTTGTTAAAGCAATTCGCTTTTTCTCAGCATTTATATAGTAAATGTGGCCAAGAAGATGTCATGTTTTAATTGTTCATCTACAGAGTTATACCTCTTATCAGTACAGTTTATTATATGAGTTCCTAGGAGAGTGACAATGCCCACTGTATTTTGATAATGAGTAAGCGAGACACAGCCACAAAGCTGAGAGTTTCAGAACACTCTACCAGACTTACTGAACTCATCTGTCAACAATTAATATACTTTGTGCAAAAATTTATGAGACGCTTAATCAGAGCTGTTGACTCATTCCATAGAACTGGGCTATTCTCAGTTTCAGCCTGCGTTTGGTGGGTCAGTTATGTGGTTTTAGCTCTAAGTTCTGGATTCATATTGAAGTATTTTGCTAAAAGAATATCAATAACATGACATTGTTTAGTAATTCAGCTTAAAGACCTTGAAGACATGTCTAATTGGAAGCAGTCTCTCAAATGTCAGAAAAATCCCAATAAAATGTAAGAGAAGGAATCATTAATATGGAAAGTTTAGGAGCAAATGATGAAGGTTGTTATTTTTTAGAAAAGGAAAGAAACAGAAGGGAAATACGATATTTCTTAATTTCTTTTCACATGGGGAAATATTGTTGTAGTTTTTGTTTTTGACACAGAATTTCATAGCGTGGTCCAGACTGGCTTGGAAATTATTAAGTGTACCAGGCTTATTAATGACCACTCAGATTTGACTCCTAATATCATAGACATGTTCCCAGCACTATATGGCCATTTTGAAATCAGTCCTTGTTGATGCTAGAATCTGGTCACTGCTTACATTTGATTTAGTTTGCAATTGACTTCAAGCTATGTTCTCTTATTATTTCTTGAGTTTGAATCTTCCAGAAGCTGCCAGTGGTATTGTTCTGTTTCTCCTCTACGTAACTTGGGAAATAAAGCATCCTCCACCTTGAGGTAGAACTGAGTTATAAGTGGTTCCTGTTATTTGAAAGTGTTTCTTTCTGGAAAAGGGACACCAAAAATGAATCCACATAAAATTTCATTAAATGGGGGAAATTTGGGGACTTTTTCCTGGTGAAATGAATATATTATTCATTTGATTTAACCTTACATTAAACTACTAAAGTTACAATTTTAGCTAACAATTTGAAACTCCAGAAGGGTGAATCAGATGCATCTTTTGTGTGTGATATAATATATTTAGGTGATAACAGTGTGTTACTTTTCATGTTGTATTTTTTCTATATTTTGAAGAGGTTTTTCTCTGTAAGAGTGTCCAGAGGGTTCATGAAAATTCAGGACTACTGAAAGGATTCTTGTTCCAAGACCCCATCTTGCCAGCCTAGTCAGTTTCTTCACGTTGAGTGGGACTGTCGTCTCCGCTGGATCTTGGCTGTGGCATTGCATGTGCTTGGGAGGTTTTTAGGGAGTTTTGTCCTCTTTCATGTTCCCAAGATTTTACTTTCTCTTTAGTCTTTTGTGACTGACATGCAGCAAGAAGAGAGGACTTATAACTAAGCTTGATTTTAGTGGGAGTCAATTAACTAGTTAATCGTTTCATATCACAGAAAGATCATCTTTGTGGAAATTTATGCCAGGAGAAAAAGTATAGCATATTGCTTGACATGTAGAGATGTTCAAAATCCAATGTTCCTATTCTTGATACAGTATCCATTCACAGTTGTTCAATGACTAAACACCTATTTGGGAGGGAATAGGTAGAGGTTTAGAATTAAATATTGGCCTTAATTGTCAAAATAAAGATAAAATACTAGCCAGGCCAAGTGACATTCTGCATATTTAAAGATTCCTTAGTGGTGTTAAAAAGCAGTTTGAAAGGCAGGCGACTATAGGTCCAGCAAGAAAACAAGTGCCTGGGGGCTTTGCTACCATAGAACACTTTGAATCAGTTGTTAAGTCAATTTTATATGAAGTATTTATAATTCTTTTACAAGCAACATGACAGGTAATGCATTTTTAGGCTTTATGTCATGTAGGAATATTTACTAGTGTCTGAGTATGTAGGTTGGATTACTTGGAATATTTTAACATTCCAGGTAGGATAACATGGCAGTGACCCTTTGTACTGCGTTGGTGTGTGTTACTCACAGTAAGGATAGTTTAGAGGGAATATATTCTGTACCTTCTGTGATATTTCTGGTAGGAAAGGCCCTTCCCGTAATATATTTTGAGGGTCGCTTATATAAGCAACTTGGTAAGTATCCTTTTGTTGTCATGCTAATTTTACTCTGATTATTCCTAAGATAAGGATACTGCTCCTTAGTAGGTAGTTAGAAATAATGCTACTGGAATTGAAATCTATGTTCATTTTCATGATAATTTGGGCTCAGTGAACACAAGGGAGTGGATCAAACTGTTAAAGATTTACATATGTATGTGAACTGTCAGGATGAAAAGAAACTTAAAGAAGAGGTTTCCTAAGACTTTACATATGTTTGTAACATAGATAATCAAGTGAACATAAAAACACATTCTCTTCATTAAGTTCCTGTTTAGAATTTTCTTATTATAGATTTGAGTTTTTCATTTAACTTTGTTTTCGTCGACTATAAGACCTATACTAGTAATTATTGTGGAAATATGCAACTACATACAGTTAATGTTCTGAATATTAGATATCAAAACCAAACAATAGAAACATTGATTTAAACAAGCACCAGCAATTTACCTTTAGATTAAAAGAAGGCAGATACATTTGAAGCTGAAATATTCTTGCTGCAGAGACCAGATAGAGAGATCTACTGAAAACTTGTGTTCTTTTTTTTTCCCCCTCTTAAATCTGACACAATGCCCCCCACTGGCTGGCTAGGTAGCAGAGGCCAGACAGAAGTGTTAGTAGGAAGTGAGAGCAGACAAGGTGCCTCCAGGGGTCCTGTGGTGGTGTTCAGGGTGTGTGCTCTGCCGCTCTATGCAGAGCTATTTTCTGTTGATGCCTGGGGACGGCTGCTTCTCTCTTCCTGCTCTCCTCTCAGGGCTAGCGCTGTTAAGAATTAGCCAGAGGCATTGGATCCCAGGTAGCTGGAGTTAAAGGCCTTTGGGAGCCACCTGGAGTGGGTGCTGGGAACTAAGCTCTTGCCCACCAAGCCGTCCTCCAGCCCATTTTTCTGTTTTTGTTTATTTTTTCCTCTTCTCTGTAATTAGAGTAGGTCTTTAAATTGATACCCACTAATAATTTAGGCAGTTTTGTTCTTTTATTTTTGAGATTATAATGTAATTATGTCATTTCCCCCTTCCCTTCCCTGGCTTCAAATCCTCTCATCTACTCCTCCTTGTTCTCTTTGAAATTCACGGCCGCCTCCTTTTTCATTGCTGTTGTTACATTGTGTGTGTGTGTGTGTGTGTGTGTGTGTGTGTGTGTGTGTGTGTGTGTTTTCTCCCCCTGTTATACCTGAGTTTTCAGGGTTGAGTGTTTGATATTGGATGACCAATTAGTGTGCTCTTAACTAGGGAAGACTATTTCCCGCTCCAACACCCCAGCTCTCTTGAGTTGCCTATAGTTCTTTGTGTGGGGCTGGGCTCAGGCCTCCTGGGCTCTGCCAGCTTGTTTTCGCATGTCTGTTGTGTCTTCAGTTGTCTCAGGAAGACCTAGAGTCTCCCTGTCCACTGACCTGGAGATTGATGGGAGGGAGATGCTGTTCAGTGCAACTCCTTTGACTGTTTATGTGTTGTCCTGTGTACATATGGCTCGTTAGTAAAAACAAGCGAAGTTTAAAAGAGAATAATTGCATGCAGAAATTCAATCAGGGCTTCAGTTATGGCACAGCAATAGTGTGCTCGTCTGGCTTTGTGCTACACTTCATTTCCTGCCCAGCACTACAAAGACAATATAAATCAGGTGATCAGACACTATGTCCTTTCTTTTCCTCACCCAGGGATCCAACATCACTGACACCTGCACGGAGATGCTGATGTGTGGAGTCTTAATGAAAATCTCTTCTGGAAATATTCAAGAACGGGTGTTTTTTCTTTTTGATAATCTGTTGGTGTACTGCAAAAGAAAACACAGGTGCGTTCATAAAGACGTCACACTTTGGAAATATTTTTTTTCTCTCTCTCTCACACTCCTCCTTCCTGCAGAAATCCTGGAACTCAGCTTTCCTATAACCCATTTCACCCCAGCCTGCCTTGCCTGCTCTCTCTACCTGCTTGATGGGTCCTGACCTGTGTGCCACTTTCTGGTGCCACTTGCCCCCACAGCTCTCTGAAGGAGAGGCGTCTCTGCGGGAGATGTTGCTGTGTTGCCCTCTTTCCTAGTTCTGCGTCTGCGCCATTTCCTCCTGTATCTGCGGGAGCCTCAGCAATGTGAGATTCAGTTTGTCCGTCTTCCTGTTCATCACTCACAGCGCACAGCGTCTCTACTTTAAGCTCCGATCACTTTCCAGTCTGCTCCTGTCATTATCTGGTGAATTTTCAAAGTTCCTAGGGATGACATTGAGAACTTTGGGCCGAGTTCCCTCCCCTGTTCCAACTTGAGCCATTAGCCCTGTGCCTGTACCCAAGCTCATTAGCACCAACAGTTAGGAAATCTGAGTCTCCATTTTAGCCATCCCAACCTGAAAGCTTATATCTGTGATCATCAAATCCAGAGCTTTTGCGCAATTAATGTCAGTGTACAAAATGCTGATGTGCTGTGTTCTTACAGTTGTACAGAAATGAACTGAGACATTTTATTGAAGTAAAATCCTACTATGTGTATTATTAGCAGATATCCTTAATGGATGCACAATGTGGACTGCATAGTAGCTAGAAATGGAAATAACCAGATCAGTAGTTCTCAACCTATGGGTCTCGACCCCTTTGGGGGTCCTGTATCAGATATCCTGCATATCAGATATTTGCATTACAATTCATAACAGTAGAAAAATTATAATTATGAAGTAGCAACAAAATAATCTTATGGTTGGGGGTCACCACAGTATAAGGAATTGTATAAAAGGGTCACAACACTAGGAGGGTTGAGAACCACTCAAATAGATTGATGTCCTCTTTATTCTAAAATTAGAGAAGCCTGTGCGAGAACTATCTATTCCTTCAACCAGGAACATCCAAGTTCATTTACAGGTTTCACCTTAACATAGGCCTTTAAAGATCTAGAGGTACTTTGAGAGCAGAGTAAACTGAACTCCTACTAAGTCCCATAACATCATAATCACAAGAACCAAGGACACAATGCATTCATTTCAGCTCTCCACTTGAATTCTTTGAAGAGTAATGTGTTAAGTTAATGATCTCCTTTTGGGATCCTTTTAATGCTATCAATGTTAATAAAATTTAGGATAAAAGTTATTTATGGTAGAGCATATAATGCCAATGAGTAAGATGTTACTTAGCTTCACTTGACAACCTTCAAAGACAGTATCATAGTATATTTATATTTTTTCCATTTTTCTGTTCATCAGTTTCTTAAATGTGTATTCAGTTCCATATAGCAATAGTTTATTCATTTTAACTGCTGCATAATAGCTTATTGTTTTACTATATCCCATTCAATTAATCTTAATTTATTACTTCTTTTCCTGACACTGGACTTTAGCATTGTATACATTGCTAATGTACATTGGTTATGGTAGCATAAAACACATAGACAGTAGTAATGATAGAATGAACACATAAAAAGGTGCACTTCCATCACATAAGACGAAATTGTCCTGAATCTTCATATAAGGTCATTTTCTTGAGGAATTGAAGACCGATCGATCCTCTGCCAGAGCAGCAGATCCTCTTAGCCATGCGTCATCTCTAGCCCCCAGGAAACAGAGTTGTAGCTGAGTACTATTGCCTGACTTACAAGCTTCCGGCAGGCTAGTTTCTCTGAAGAGGAATCAGAAGAACTAATTGAGTTTGCTTGCCAGGTCTTGAAAAAACTGGAAATTCTCAACTACTGAAAACTGAGAATCAGAGGTGTGAGAACTCAAGTGTGGCATTAAAACCACCAACTTCCAGGATCTGTCAGTTGGGTTTGACAGTGTTGAAGTCTTCTGTTGAGGAAATGTGCATAATTACCCTGATGCTGCCAGACTGTCTTTAGCCCAATGCTTTCACTCATTTATTTAAATTCATATATAAGGGGATGGAGATGTAGCTCACTTGGTAGAGTACTTGTATAGCACGCAGGAAGCTTGTGGTAGTTCTCCAGCATTCAATAAACAGGCTAGCGTTGTCCACACCTATAGTCCCAGCAGTTGGGTAGTGGAGGCAGGAGGATCAGAAGTTCAAAGTCATCCTCTACTATTTAGTTTATTTTAGGATACATGCTGCTTCAAAAATTCCCCTCCTCCCAGCCTGCATAACAACCCACCAGCACCATTGCGAATGAGAAGATTGAGTAAAATCAACTGCCCCCAACTTTTTATGATACTGACCAATTGAAGACTTTTTCAAAGAATTTAAAAAACATACTGTTTTACATTAAGTTTAGTAACAAAAGCTTTGTGGTTTCATTTGTTTAAGACGGCTGAAGAATAGCAAGGCATCCACAGATGGACACAGGTACATTTTTCGAGGTCGGATCAATACCGAGGTGATGGAAGTGGAAAACGTGGATGATGGCACAGGTAAGCACACTTACTAAACTCCTCATGAGGTAGAGTTCTGACTCCAGTGTATCAGCACTTAGCAGTGTCTTGTTGGGTGAAACAACAGGTTGCAGATGGACACAGGTGAGATGCAGGAGTGCAGGATCCTTGTTTAGCTTGTAAATGGTGTTGGCTGAAAACTACCATTTTAAAAGAAAAACTCTTGAAAAGGAATTATGCTGTGCTTTGTCTGAGTATGTCTATTTTGCTTTAATACCACAGGATATTAGAAATTTTATATTTGGGAACATAAAATATATGTGGAGAAATGTCTAATGAATGAGTTGATTCTCTTTAAGTAATATTTTATCTGAATGGTAATTTTGCTCTACAACATTTTTGCTATAGAATATAAATAATGGTGGGTGTGCTTTAGTCACGTGGTGGTTACATGTGGCTCAATTGTCACTTGACTTACAGAGGGAAACTGTGTAGGGATGATTTTTGTGATTCCAAGTGCTAGATAAAGCTTATTACTAAAGGGCCGTAAAGATTTTTGGAAATTTGGCCTTTACAAACATGCTCGTGAAAATATGATTAGTCACAACCAGTAACTAAAATAAAGTCAAAGTATGTTTTACTTTTACCATTTGAAAAAAAAAAAAAGCTGTATTTCTAAGGTGAGGGGTTTGTAAATTGGATCACATTTTCCCCAATGATTTTCACTGTAACTTCAGAGTTGTCCTTCTTGTCACCTGTGTCAAGTTGACAACTGAAGTGAACCATGACGAAGGGTGTATATGGATTCATTTCCCCCAAAATCTTTCTTCCAAGTAATAGCCAAGATGAGAGAAAATGTCAGTGAATTTTTCCCTTGTAAAACTGAAAGAGATTGACAAACCTGTAGTTACCAAATCCCAACAAAGGGACAAGACCTCAATTAATAAAACTAGAGAGGAGAAAGGGAGAGCTACTGTAGATTCTACCGAAATCCAGAGAATCGTTGGGGGAAGTTGGAAAACACATTTCAAAAGAAACCTAGAAGTTCTAGAAGAAATGAATAATTTTCTGGATACTATGTTTTATGATAATTAAATCAATAGAATATAAACAACTTAAGGAAATCCATAGTAGTCAATGAAATGAAAGCAGTATTCAGACGTTTCCCAACTAAGAAAAGGCCACACTGGTGGAGTCACTGCCAAAGTCCACCAAACCATCAGAGAGCTAGCACTGGTGCGTCTCCAACTTGTCCACAAAATAGAAATGCAAAGAATGCTACAAGACTCACTGGGTGAAGCCAATGTTTTCCTGATATCAGAATGGTAATGGCGGGGGAGGGAGGGGGAAACGGGGGGAGGGAGGAGAGGGAGGAGAGAGAGAAGGTAGAGAATATGAAAGAGAACTATAGACTAATTTTTCTGATAAACATAGACATACAATTTTCAATAGAATTCTGGAAAACTGAACTCAGCAGCCCATACAACATTACCAATCAGGTCTCATCACAAGGGGGCAAGGTCAGTACAACCTATGCAAATTAATAAATGTAATAAAGTACATAAATAGATTTAAGGACAGAAACAATATGGCTGCCTCTGTTGAGAAGGCTTTTTAACAAAGTTCAGCATCTCTTCAGGAAAAAAACCCTGAGGAAACTGGAAATAGAAGCAACCAAACCCTATATAATAAATGTTACACACGACGTGACAGACCTAGAGTTAATATTATCATGCATGGGGAAAAGCTGAGAAGATCCCCTCTAAAACACGGGAGACAGGAGTTTCAGTTCTTTCTCCTCATTCAATATGGTGCTCAAGGTCTTTGCTAAGCAAACAGAAAGAATTCAGAAAAGATACAAATAAGAAAGGAAGAAACCAGTTTCTCCCTGTTGCACATGTTGTGAGTAAGAGAACCTAAAGACTCTATGCACAAGAGGCCCTAGACTTTACCAGAAAACCTTTTGAATTGATGATGCAGAGAAGGCTCCTGCAAAGTAGATGGGTAAGAATCAGCACAGGGAGATTGGTAGCTGTATTATGTAATAAAAGCGTGAAGCCAGGTTGGACTCTCACTCTCAATAGCTTCACAAAATACTGGAGAACACAGCTACCGAAAGCTTTAAGATGTTGAAGAAAATTCCGAAAAGGACGCTAGAAGGATGGGGAGACTTTTTATGCAGAAGTTGTCGTGAAATTAGGAGTATTCTTAAAAGTAATCTACAGGCCCAGGCCAATCCCTATCAAAACCTAGTGACATTTTATGCAGAAGTAGAAGAAATAACCTACAGTGTGTATGGAAGCAGAGAAGGCTCCAGATAGACAAAGCAGTCCTTAGCAGAAAGAGCAATGTGGAGCTATCTATCACAACACCCGATTTCAACTTCTGTTACAGGGCCACAGTAACAAATGAGCATGGGAATGGAACAACACACAACACATACCCATAGACCAGTGCCACAGAATAGGGGGCTTGGAAAGAAACTCACACAGCTATAGTCGCCTGTGTTTTGACCAAGGTGTCAAAATAAGCCTTGGAGACAAAAGCCTTATTAGCAAATGGTGCAGAGAGCACTAGGTTGCCACATGTAGAAGATGGGCATAAGCACCCTGTCTCTCATCTTACTTGAAAAATGGATCAAAGACTTCAGTGTAAAATCTGAAACATTGAATCCGCTAGGGGAAAGCCCCTCATGATATGGGCATGGATGGGTAAAGACTTTATGAAAATAAGTTGTAACTGAGAGCATAATTCCAAGAATTGACAAATGGGACAGCAAGAAATGAAAAAGCTTGTGCAAGCTATCCCGAAGACTAGGAGGAAAGTGTTGGCTCACTACATTAAACAGGGGTTTATATCAAGAAAAAGTTAGACACCCCAAAACCTTCCAAGTCAGCATATGGACCAATGAGTGGTTACAGACGGTTCTCAAAAGAAGAGATGGGAATGGCTAGCACATACTTAAGAATGTTCAACACTTCACCTGTCACCCCAGTCTGAATGGCTATCTATCATCAAGAAAATAAATGACAGCAAATGCTCACGAGGATGTATGTCAAGAGGAACGCATATTCATTTGTAAACTCTGCAGCTGCTATGACATCAGTATGGTGGTTTCCCAAATGACTGAGTGAACTACCACAAGTTCTACCAGCAATGTGGGAGCGACAAGAATTAGAACAAAGTATAATGACACATATGCATGAAAATGCTATGATGTAACCTATTATTTTATGCTAACTTAAAAAAAAAACTTTAAAAGGAGGAGGAATGGGCCAGGTGGTGGTGGCGCACACCTTAAATCCCAACACTTTTCATCAGGTGACAAATGGGCACCTTCCCTTCACTTCCTGGGAGGAAACACATAGGAAGCTCTGGAGGTATTCATCCTCTTCTTGGCTTAGGAATTCAAAAGTAGAGTTTTGATTGAGGAAACAGTAAACACCATCAATATTTCAGAAGATAAGACGTGAAGCCAGAGTTAAGAACTAAGGCATTGTGGAGTAGTTGGTTGTTGGTATGGAGCAGGGGCTAGCCTTCAGCTGATGAGACTCTAATGTCATGCCCTGGAAAGCTGACATGGAAGTGGCAGCGTCCCCAGGCCTGAAACATCAGTGTGCTGGGACTGAGACTTGGCTGCTGCTTTTTCTTTCAGCAAGCCATTTGGGCTGTTACTTCAATTTTCTTCTTCTTTTCTATTTCCTTGGTCATTTCCTTCATATTCTTTCAGTGAGCTCAGATTTTAAATGAGGCTCTGAAAGATCTGGGCCAGATTGCTTATGTCCCCTGCCAAGTGCTCTCCATGTTAGGATGCTGGGTAAGATGAGAAACGGAAAATGTTATCAGGCTTATCTGCAGTTATCCGCACCAACTCAAGAGTTACTTTATCTAGATCAAAATGGAAGGAATTGAGATAAAGTTTTGAGCATGCCTGGAACTTTTGCTGGAAAATTAGATGGGAAAATTTTTATTCTACTTGAATTATAGAAACATTTAGGATTGTTATATACTGTAGGTGTAGACAAAGTGCTTTCTAGAAAAGGCAGAAACTATCAGATACCTAATTGCACTGATTTGGTTCAAAACTTGCAGGAGAAATAATTGTACTTGGTATGAAACTCACTTAGCTTTCGGCTGACATGTAAAATATAACTTAATTATTCTCCTAAACCCAGGGCCTTTCACTTGTTAGGCAAAAGTCCTGCTACTGAACTAAGTTTCCAAACCCTTGAGAAGGAATTATGATAAATGTTTATAATACCTAATAACTTGTATTCTATCATGCTTATACTGTAGCATAGAAGAATTGATAGTATGTTCTTCCAAAGTGGAAAAATTTGAATAACTGTCTTTTGCATTATTTCCCATGTTGAGTGAGGATGTTAGTAAGTTGGTTTGTAGCCGTACTGCCATTCACCCATTCTCAGGATTTCAGTGTTCATTTCAGTGACTTCAAGTTCCTCTTTGAGGATTATTGCTGGAGATATTAGTTTGTTCATGATCTTATAAAAATCCAGTTAAAAGCAATAGAAGGGCTATTACTGAAATTTCAGGGGTTAACTTTCACAGTAAGATTGAAATCTCCTTTAAGAACTAGTTTGTTTGTGTGGTTTGGCAGAAAGGATGAACGAAGGCTGTTGACGTATTAAAAGTGTGGTTTCCAGTTTATTGGACAAACCACAGGTTTTAATACAGTGGTCAAATTTGAATGTGATAAGACTGGCAATTTTTATTCTTTGGGTAGTTTTCCTATTTGTTTTGTTTGGCTTTGTGCTGTGGTGGGTGTCAAACCTACTTTCCCATGTAGGTTGAGCAAGCATTGCATTACTGCTCTGTTTTGCCTTAGATACTTTTTCAAAGTCTGATCATTTTAAAATAGATTTTTTTGCAACCATTGTTTCTACATAAATATTTAGAAACATCTTAATGTATTGAATATATTACTGTAATATTAAGCTTTGCTTTTAAATAAAATTTTAAAATATTTTCTTTCACATATTTTTAAATTCTTAAAAATGAAAGCTTATAATTATGCATCCTTTTTCATTTAAGTGGAAGTATTAATGTCAGTCATCTTTTTTCTTTCCTTGTCATCAAGTGCACATAGTTTTCAGTAGTTTTTTGTTTGTTTTGTTTTTCAAGATATGGTTTCTCTGTGTAGTTTTGATGCCTGTCCTGGATCTCACTCTGTAGAGCAGGCTGGCCTCAAACTCACAGAGATTCGTCTGGCTCTGCCTCCTGAATGCTGGGATTAAAGGCGTGCACCACCACCGCCCGGCTGTTTTCAGTAGTTATTTAAGAGTTAATTGAATAGATGAGCATAAATACCTTATCAAAAGTAATTTTGTACGTGCTGGATGGAATATATTCTATAATAATAATTATTAGTGTTTTTCTTTTTTTTTCATTTTTGTCCTGTGCTGTGTTAGATGCCAGAATTCTTTCTTGAATTATTTGATAGACTCAAAGATTTGTTTCAAAACTAATTCTCTTCATGTTAAATGTTCAAGTGAATGAGTTGTAATCTTAAAATTTTTTCTTAGGATTGATACATTCACTGTTGATCATCAGAGTGAGAGCTGAATGCATTATGAAGATATCATTTTTAATATTGGATGTTTTGAACATACATTTTGGCGATTCCCTCATTTCATAGCTTGTGTGTACAGTACTTGGATATTGTCCAGCTTACTAAAATGCAAATGGTATTAAATGGCTACACTGTGTTTATTACGGAGCAGTTTGGAAGCATTCCATCTCCTTCAGTGGAAATGTGCTGAATTCATGGAAGGAATTCTCAGATCACATGGCTTCAAAGTCATTAGTGACTTGTCTGGATTTGACCTTTGAACATTTCTAGTTTTATAAGAAATCAGATACCATGGATTTTTGAACTTGAACATTCCACATTTAATGAGTAGGAGTTTAAATTCCATACTCTTTTGGACATCTTTTATAAAATTAATATTTTAGGTCCATTGAAGCTGATTCAATTCTGTGTCAAACATCTAATTATTTCATTTAATGATATTTTTCCATCTTAAATAGGACAGAGAGCCTTGGTGTCTATCTCAGTGATAGAGTGCATACTCAGCATCGGAGAAGCCTTGGGTTGGATCCCTAGCAACTAAAATCAAAACCAAACAAAACTCACTATGGAGAAAGCACCATTGACCTTTGCCTTGGTCTCAGTAGGAATGATCTTTATGGATAAGTTTCTTTTTTTTTTTTTTTTTTGGTTTTTCGAGACAGGGTTTCTCTGTGTAGCTTTGCGCCTTTCCTGGAGCTCACTTGGTAGCCCAGGATAAGTTTCTTAATATGAATATTTTGAATGATGTGCTGTGGTTATATATATGTATGTATGTATGTACATATATGTAAGAACTACATATGAGTTTAAAATTACAAATGATATTTTCAAAGCATGCTAGAAAACAATTCTAATCTGAACTTTAAATGGAGTATCATTATTCTTCCATTTAAAATCCTATGACGTGGGGCTGGAGAGATAGTCAGCAGTTCAGATCACTTGCTGCTCTTCGAGAGAACTCAAATTAGTTCCCAGCACCCATGCTGTAACTGTAACTCCAGCAGTAACTGTGTGAAGTCCAGCTCCAGGGGATCCAGCCAGCCCCCACTTCTGGTCTTAGCAGGCACGCACACATCCATGATGCATGCTTGCATGTCTGCACAAGCTGATTTCTTTAAAATCCTCTGATGCAGTCTGATTTTTCCAAGTGCCATTGGTGCAGCAGTTGTGTTATTTGGTCAGATTGATTCTTTCACATTTTAGAAACAGATCGTATTAGATAATTTTAGTACTATCTGTGAGAAGAGTGTGCTATGCTCATTTTAAAGGAGGCCCAGTGGTTCTCATGTAGACTGAACCTGCCCATTGTAGATGTTTTTCCCCCCGGAGTGTGATTATACGGGAGATAACACATGTGGGATCTATTAAACAACAGAGCATGATTCATGTGTAAGGACCTTGTCAGGTGACAAATATCAAGGAGAAGTTGCAAATATTTTTAATAGAAAAGTTTGCTTTGGTTTTATTTTCACTAGTCCATTAAAAATTCTCAGTAAAAAGTGTAGAATAATTATGAAGTCCTTTTTATATTCTCCCCAAAGCTGGTTAAATCATAATCTTCCACGGATTGTGAGGTTCTGCTATTTTTAATTGAATATGAATATAAGTATGTAAAACTCTGAAAACCCCAAAAGCTCCTTTTAAAATTTTGAGATTCTGAGCCAGGTGGTGGTGGTGCACATCTTTAATCCCCGTGCTCAGAAGGCAGAGAAAGGTGGATCTCTGTGAGTTCAAGGCCAGCCTGGTCTACAGAATGAGTTTCAGGACAGCCAGGACTGTTACATAGAGAAACCCTGTCTTGAAAAACAAACAAATAAACAAAAAACGCCCCCCCCCAAATACTGAGATTCTGTATGATCAAAAGTTGCTGTGTGTAGGCGTACTGTACATATCTAAAATACAGACCAATACCTGATCTAATTTGATGGATGCACATGTGACAGGGATGAGAATACATCTTGGGGATCAGTCGCTTAGCAGAAGATAATGCGGTGGTTTGACAGTCATGAAAAAAGAAATGGCCGTCAAGAACATCTGTGTCCCCTCAAAACAATAAAATGGGCAGCTTCGGAGAAGAGATGCCAAGCCAGGAGGCATGCCACTTGGGTGTTCCCTAACCTCTCACATTGTGTGTGTGGCTGGCCCTGTGTCCTGGCTGCTGCTGCCTAATGGTGTGCAGGGAGGCACGTGGTGCCACTCTGGTTGGTGCTGATGCTGAGTCAGGCTGCTTCCATTCATCTCTCCATCTTGGCATCTCTGCTTGGCGGGAGTGACTAACTAGGAAGGACAAATTATGTCACTGTTGTCTCCCTGCTCTTAGGATATGGAATGGTGTGGGTTCAAAGAGTACACTCCATTCTGGTGTGGTCATAGCAGATTGGCATGCATATGTTTCTGTTTGTTGTGTTTTACTTGTATACACACATTCTGTTGGCTGACCTTGTCTCCCCGAAACATTCATTAAGTAATAGAAACTTGTCTATTCAGTAATACTGTCTTTATTCTGGAACCTAGAATATATTTTCAGGAAGCATTAGAAAGACAAGATGAAGTTAATATCATGATTGTTTGATTATTGAAAAGATGCCTAAAAGTTTCTTATTTTACTACTTTTGAAAATTTACCAACATAGTTTAAATGAATGTTAATTGGTAGTATTTAATTACATACAATATATCAGCACTATGAGTTAATTTATTAATGAGGACTAACTATACCAAACATGTAAATATTTCATATATATATATATATATATATAGTATCGTGCATATATCCATGCTGTATTTTTAATTTCATGGTTTTGTGTTTAATGAACTGGATGGTCATGCTGATGTAATACAGATTGCTCTTTAGTCATTGGTCTTCACCTCTTCATTTCAGCTGATTTTCACAGCAGTGGGCACATTGTTGTGAATGGGTGGAAGATACATAACACAGCAAAAAATAAGTGGTTTGTATGCATGGCTAAAAGCCCTGAAGAGAAGCATGAATGGTTTGAAGCTATTTTGAAAGAAAGAGAACGTCGGAAAGGTGGGTGCATAAAGTGGGAGCTATTGTGTTTTGTGAAAATAATTAGTTAAAAGGCAAACATTTTTTCCTCAGGTTGCCCCCTTCTAACTCTAAATGGCATGATCTGCCCAAGATTTAAAAATTGAAAACAACAACAACAACAATAAAATACATACTCTATAAAATTTCTAATGATACTTGTCTTTATTAGGCTCTCTTCTTACCTAATTATTCATTTTTACTGATAAATGTTAATAGCTTTTACATTGTGAAAACACAGAATTTTAATATAAAATGTTGTGGTTTGAAGACTAAAATGCAGTTCCAGCATTTCTTCTTCTGCAGCGTTTCCCCTGCCCCCTCCACTGACTGTGAATGGTCTCAGGAGTTAACTTTGCCTCTGGCTTCCTCTAACTATATTCTTTGCTCGGCTTCTCTGTTCTCATCAGTGGCACTTCTACTTGTATACTTGTGTGCTTCCTTTGTGCCTTGCCTTGTCTTCTCTTCTGGGCTTCGTATTTGCCTGCTGTGCTGACCCCCAGACTTCCTTGACATTGTCAGTCTTTAGTGGACTTCTCTCTACTTGGCAGTTTGCTTGAAAAGCATCCTCACTTCCCTTTGTCTTCTTTTTGTTTTTGTTTTTGTTTTGTTTTTTGTTTTTCATTTTTATTTATTAAGAAAATTTCTACTCATTCTACATACCACCCATAGATCTCCCTCCTCCCACCCCCAGCCCTCCCCTTTGTCTTTTGAAACCTGGAAGGCATCCTGATTTCCCCTCTCCTTCATAGCAGTAAATCCCCCACTGCTGTGTTCCATACCCTGTCCTCTAAGCTACAGACAAAGTGACAGAACTTTCTTTCCCATAGTGCCTGCCTTTTTCACTGGCTCATAAAATACGTTGCTACCTCCCCAGTACCTAAGGAACCAAGTGATTTACCTTTACCAGGGCACTATCAAACCCACCAGAGCATCTGTATTCTCATTTAACCTCAGGATTCTGTGCCATGGATTGCTCGACTTTAGTGGCTCTTGTAAAAAATTCTTTCTTAGAAATAAGGATTTGTAATTGTATATTTAAACGCGGTCTTCTTGTGAATGATTTTGTGGCATTTCTCACACAGAGGTGAGATGTGCTGAATAAGCCTCTCCTACTACAATGTGGTCTCCCCTTGAGGATGGACCTCAAGTATAGCTATGCTGATCTCATCTGCCTTCCTCCACTGGCAAAACCATGTGCCCTTGGGGCACGGCCTCCCAGGGGTGCTTCACACACTGGGAGTATAGCCTTGCTAGTCTCACTAGGATGCTATGGATTTCTTAAAAACTGGTCCCAGCTCTACTGAGCTCAAACCTACAGCCTCAGTGGTTCTCAACCTGTGGGTTGCAACCCTTTGAGGGTCGAACAACCCTTTCACAGGGGTTGCCCAAGACTACCAGGAAACACAGATGTTTATATTATAGTTCATAACAGTAGCAAAATTACATTTATGAAGTAGCAGCAAAAACCATTTTATGTTTGGGAGTCACCACAACATGAGGAACTCTATGAAAGTGTCGAAGCATTAGGAAGGTTGAGAACCACTGTGAGTCTAGCTGATGGTAGATATGGCAATAAGGGCTTGCTTAGTGAGGGTGTGAGTGAATAGATGAAAACTTTTAGTTAACATGATGTCTTCTATTTCATTTTTGATAGGCTTAAAATTAGGAATGGAGCAAGACACCTGGGTAATGATCTCTGAGCAGGGTGAGAAATTGTATAAAATGATGTGCCAACAGGGAAGTCTGATCAAGGACAGAAAAAGAAAACTGACTACATTCCCTAAGTGCTTCCTTGGAAGGTGAGCTTAGTTTCCTGGGTGTATCATCTATTTTATATGATTTGTGTTTTAAAAATGTTATCCTAAGCATTTTTTGAATCCTTACTCATAATCAGCCTTTTCTGGACAGTAGGGATATGAGATAATAAACAAAGATGCTGGGTCATGGATGGCTCCTTGAGCCATGCATTCACCATCTTTGATGTCCACAATGGCTGATATGCTGTGTTAGTCGGGGAATTAGAGCTTAGCGTCAGACGAGGAGTGTCAGGCAGGGGGTGTGCCTGTTGGGGTCAGGATGATGGACATGCTGTGGAAGTGCACAGGGTCTGAGAATCAGAGTTGGGCAGGAATCCATAGAGTGAAGGGATATTGGACAGCTGTGAGAAGACAATCTAAACTTCTGCTTAGTCCGAATTCATATAGCTGGAGTCAGACTAAAAGGGAATAGATTAAGAGTCTAATAGATTGTCATGTGAGGGGCCTAGAACCAGAGACTGTGTCATTTGGGAACATGAGGTTCTGTGAATGAGAAGGGTAGCTGCTTCAGTTAGGTCTTCTTGGGCCAGACTCCAGTCTCACTTCTTTCTGTAAGTAATTTTGAACTCAGTAATCCATACTTAGGAGTTTAATGCTCCTGTGGTTATTTAAAGAAGCAGAAACTGTGGATTAGGGAGCTTGATACACTCATTTAGTTAGAGAATGCTAAAGTCTATAAAAGTTCCCTGAAGTTATATCAAAGATCAGACTGTAATCAACCATCTTTATTCAACTCCTGGACACTTCTATTGGTTAGTATAATGGTTTGAGACAGGTTTCTATCTCCGTTTGATCCATGGAATTGATGGATCTGTGCCCACCAGGATATCCTTTACCTACCTACCAGGAAATAGTATATGGCCACATCTGAACTGTAGGCAAGGAAACCTCAGACTGAAGTGTAGTAAGCTTTTTTTGTTGGACTATCTTTGAATCACCAGCCCCCAAATACTGACACAGAAACTTATTATTAATTATGAAAGCTTGACCTTTAGTTTAAGCTTGTCTCAACTAACTCTTATAACTTAAATCAATCCATTTATATTATAACAGAAAGCCCCTTATCTGCTTCCCTGCCTTAACATGTATTTCTTGTACTACACAACCTACTTGGAGAATTTTGTGCCCCTTGATTATTTGGTATAAGGTGTTTGTTACCTGTGGATCAATGGAAAATAATGTGTTTGGTGTTGACTTGTTTGCAAATAACAAAAATTATTCTGAAACACATTCATTAGTTTATGTAAATGTTCAAGTGTTTTAAACATAAACATGAGAACAATTTATTTGCAAAATGTCTATATTTACTTCTTATTTATCTCAGTGATACCCACAACTATTTGCCTTGGGGGGGGCATCATCTTTTCATTAAATCTATGTTTGAATGATCTCTTTGGGAATGAGGGGCATCCTCAAGATTAGTTATTTGGTGAGTGCATTGTTGGAGAGGCTCAGCACATAGGGTTTCTGAGATAGATTCTGATTTCTGTGGTCGTGAGTCTGTGGGAAAAAAATTCTGCTGGATGTCTTGAAAATGGTGCTTTGGGTATTTAAGATTTCTTTCATGGCTGCTTCATGATATGTGGACAAGACAGACTTCCCGGGAAGACACAAACTTTATCATTTCCATTGTCTTTCTCTTGCAGTGAATTTGTGTCGTGGCTGCTGGAAATTGGGGAAATCCACAGGCCCGAAGAAGGCGTTCATCTGGGACAAGCATTGTTAGAAAATGGGATCATCCACCATGGTGATTATTTCATTATTTCATTAATTTCCCTTCTTTGTGTGTTCACAAATGGCCTGTCTTTGAGTCCCACATCTGTTTCATGTACAATTTTCCATATCATAGCATGGTTATTTCTTTTAGTGCTTTCAGTATGTAAAGAACAGAATATCATGAGTTTAAGATTATATAGTTGCCATTCTCTAAAACCAACAGTCACTGTACAGGCAAAAGCCAGAATACGAAGAAGTACCAGACTGTGGAAGGAGAGATGCATAGTTCTGACTAGAGTATGTGAGACTGCTTCATGGGGTCAGTGGCACTAGTGGTGGGCATTCCAGAATGAATAAAACTTAAAATAACAGAAGGGGCATCCCTCTGAGGAAATGACAGCACCCAGTCAGAGTAGGAAAAACTTTCATGGTGGCCACTTGAGGAGCTGCAATAGGCTCCCATGTGGCTACACTGTGAGCTCCATGGATCAGCATCCTGCCAGGGGCTTGTGGTGGGAAGACACCTAACTGAGCAGGCTGACCCACTGGCCCTGTCCAGAAGGTCAGAGCTGATGCATGTCTTCGCATGAAGACATGGTCAGGATTTGGTCTCAGAGTATGCCTGCAGCACCTCAGAGTCTGCAGGTAGAAGGTTAAAGGCTGCAGCACACAGGTCTGGCAGCAGGGAAAAGAACAAGGAGCCTTCGGAGCTGGGTCTGCAGATATGAAGAGCTGGCCTGTCTGAGAGGCTGGAGAAACTGAGAGAGCTTATGTAGTAAGTGTTTGGAGGTGATGGATGGAGAGATGGGACTCTGGTGAGCTTTCTGCTCCACATGACCAAGATGGTTAATTTAGGAGAGGCTGGAGCGGTGAAGAGTTAGGAAGGGAGTAGCTGTGAGACTAGAGCGGGGCACTTGGGAAGGGTTCAGCTGGGCTCACACCGAAACCAAGGAGAGAGTGGGGATGAGACCAAGGTTAAAGCTGGAAGAATCTCTGCTGTGAAAAGGGGGGCAGGGAGAAACAGACAAGGAATCATTTTAAACTGTGGCTATTAGATTATGGAATTTTGTTTTGTTTTGTTTTTGTTTGTTTGTTTTTTTTCGAGACAGGGTTTTCTCTGTGTAGTTTTACGCCTTCCCTGGATCTCACTCTGTAGACCAGGCTGGCCTCGAACTCACAAAGATCTGCCTGCCTCTGCCTCCCGAGTGCTGGGATTAAAGGCATGGGCCACCACTGCCCGGCTAGACTATGGAATTTTTATAGTCATATCTTCCCTAGTCCACAATGGTGCACAAACAGAGCAAATCCTTGTGAGTTTTCCCTATCACTCTGGGTGTTACCTTTTTCCTGGCTTCTCATCAGCTCAAGTCCAGATTTCTTCCTATGGTTTAACTCTTTCACAAAGGCCTGCAACACTCTGCACAGTGGGACACTTGCTTTCTACTCTAAGTGGGCACCTAGCCAACCTGACCTGCTACACTGTGCCCACCCTAGCCTTCTACATCTTTCCATGCTCAAAGGTGACACTTAATTTTGGATCTTTACTCTTGCTTCTCTCATTCAACAGTTGCTTGTAAGTTTCTCATAAAAGTGGGGGAACATTTCTAAGTGCTAAAAATACAGTACTGCGGGAAATGAAGTAACAAAATTCCCTGCATTCTTGACTCATCTTTTCTGTGGCCCTCTGACTTTTAGAAGCCCTTCTATTCAGTCTGCCATTTTAATACATTAAATTTTGGGATTTGAAATTTTCCTGAGTTTTGAATTTATAATTAGTATGTGTGCATGCACATGCATGTTGTGTGCGGGCCAGAGGGTAACTTTCTGGAGTTGGTTCAGTCTGTCCTTGAGGTTTTTGGGTATTGAACTCAGGTTACCATGCTTGTTCAAAAAGTGATTTTACCAGCTGAACCATTTTCATATGCTTATCACTGTCTAAAATTACAATGTTATTTTGTTTCTTTGGTTATTAATTATCTCATTGTCTTCCTTACCGTATCCTGGCCTCTACTGAAAATATATGCAACATTAGCACATGATATCTATATCTATATATCTATATATATAGATATCTATATCTATCTATCTATCTATCTATCTATCTATCTATCTATCTATATAGTGCTTTGAGATATGTGCTCTTCATGCCTAACATATTTAGGTAATCAGTAATCACATGCTAAATGAATAAGAGAATTATCATGCTTTAAGCAAATGGCAGATACTTTCATGCTGTGTAACTGATTCAATAATAATCTAAAGCATCATATACATGCAATTAGCATCTAGTGTGATAGAAAAGCACCAGGTAACAGCTGTAATAGGTACTTTTTGCTGTGACCAAAACACCTATCATGAGCAGTGTAAAGCAAAGTTTTATTTTGGTGCATGGATTCAGATGGTCACATGGTCATTTGGCTCCATGCATATGAGTAGAACATTATGGTAGTGGGAACTTGTGGCAGAGGAGAGCTGTTTGTCTCATGGCCAGGTAGAAAGCAGGGAGCCAGGCAGATGGGACATAGTCAGGGATAATAAACCCGCAAGGATCAGTCTCCATTAACCTGCTTCCTTGGGCTCTACCTTACCCCACCAGTTTCCAGAACCTTCCAAAATAGTGCTACCCTCAGGGGACCAGGAATTCAAATAATGAATCTGTGAGGAACAATCCACATTTAAACCATGCAACAACTTTAAGTAGAAATGAGAAGATGTTGATACAGGTTTTAGTCTTTTATATCCCCTAACCCAAGTCAAGTATACATTTAGGAATAAGAATGTTTATTGCAATTGTTATTTTTAATGTATAAAGTGTTTTAATCAACCCACAGTAATTGTATGGACTTATGGGGTATAGAGTGATAATTTGAGTCATATTTATAGTATGAAATGACCAAATCAGGGTAATCAGAATTCTTATCTCCTATAATATTAATCATTTCTTTGTGTTACCTTCAACTTAAGTAGGTGGCATAAAATTGAGGTCAGTCAGTTAACCTTCAGAAATAGCTTTTCCTTTCCCATTTACACTTTCTTCCAGAGATAGTGTTTTACTAACAACACAAAAGAGGTTGTTGCTTCTATGGTGTTCATGCCATTATTGTACCAGTGGGCATATCTTCCCAGGCCTGTCATTCTTGAAACTCACGTTCTTCACAGCAGGGTTGTGATGCTGCCAATGTTCATCCTCCAGTAGCTCAAACCCCAGAATGGAGGGAACGTGGCTCCCGATGCCCCACCACTTGCTGAGAAGCCACAGTTAATCATTGTCTGCTTGAGGATAGAGAGTAAGTTTTCTTCAGGGTTTTGACCCCTGAAAGAATTACTTATGCTCCAGTAGATGGTCCTTTATCTGTGACCGTACAGGCAGCACTAAGTGGGCTCCATGGGTTACAAAAAACCAACAGAAACAAAGGAAGCACATAAAGTTCTCAGGGAAAATGGTGGGGGAGACAAAGAGGGGGAAAGAGTCAATGTGATCTAAATACGTGCATATTTGAAATGGTCAGACAATAAAAATGTTTGACAAATAAGATAAAGTGAAAACAAACAAAAGAATGGGAACGTCCCAGTCCTGGTCAGTTCATCCCTGGCTGTAGGTACCCCTTCAGCCCTCAACAGAGCCTCTTTTAAAAGCATTTTCACATTTAGTTATTTTTGTGTAGCTGCATGCCTCGACACGTATTTGGAGGTTAGTGACAACTTTTGGGAATTAGTTCCTCCTTCCACCTTGTGAGTCCCAGGGATTGAACTCAGGGATTTGGCCTTGCCAGCAGGTGTCTTTATCTACTGAGCCATTTTCGTGGCCTCGTAATGGAGTCCTGAAGTGAAAATACTAAGTGCATTTTTATTAAAATTATTTTCAAATCTGGACTGCAAGAATTCTTCAAACATTTAATTAGGAGAATTAAAACCCATTTTGAACAATTGCGTTTATAGCCTGGTTAGTTCTTTTTACTGAGAAATACAGCCCAGAGAATTGTGTTTCAGTATTCTTCCATTTGTTACTGTTTGAATTCAGAGGCTCAGGTTTACTATACTGCAATGAGGATTTGATCAACTATAAAATCATATTTGGAATCCAGCATTTTTATGAAAAGAAACCTTTAAAAATGTCTCTAATTCTCCAAAACTGGGGGCAAGAAACCCTATTATGCAATTTCATATTGAGAGTAATTCTATTTAAAGAAGAGATAGGGGCTAAATGCTCTAGTTATTGAGTATGTTTCCAGCTGTACTTTTGCAGAAACAGAGTTCCTAAAGTGAAGTTGAATGAGCCATCTGTTTAAAAGACAGCTAGAAAAAAAGAATGTGTTGTTGCTATTATTCATATTGCATATATTATTAACCTAGGCTGTGTGTGTGTGTGTGTGTGTGTGTGTGAGAGAGAGAGAGAGAGAGAGAGAGAGAGAGAGAGAGAGAGAGAGAAAGAAAGAATGAGAACGAGTGAGTTGTTGCTATTATTGCATGTAGCATTGACCTTGCTTTTGTATGGACTCCTAGGATGGCACAACAAATGCTTTCTCTACAACACACTGTTAAGATTCATCATCTCTCACGACTATCACAGTAGAAATGCTTATCTGGTACATCCTGCAGTGTGCTGAAGTTGATTGTATAAGCTTGTGAGAGCTGTTAATTAAATTACAAACACCTGCAAACTGGTTGTTAAACACAATTATTTATTAACAATGAAATTACATAACCAGGTATATAATGCATAGGGTGATGGGTTCCTGAAACCTGGCATTTCCTCATTGTTTCACCACATTTTCCTTTACCTCTGCTCCAGGGTTGTGTGCTGTAGGAATGCTCTGTAGTGTGGTCCACTGCATCAGTTCCATCTTCAGTAACTTTTAATGGGTGGCTTGAAATTGGTCAGTGTAGGAGACTTTATACCCCAAACATTAGCAAACTGTGCATCAGCTGGCCTTCTCCACTTGCCCCGACCTCTACTTTCTAGAAACCATGGTTACTGAGTATGTACCATGGTTACTGCACATGCCTTCTTCTGTCATAGCTGTCTGAAAGATTTCCCTGAGCATCCTTCCTCACAAGGTGACCTGAGTGTGCTTGGTGGGTGAATCCTTTTTTCATACCTGTGCTGTTACTGTTTATTCAAGGCAATGTCTAAGATTTGCAGATTAGCCCATGGTTATGAAGATTTCACTCTAAAGTCCCTTACAGCTTAGCCCTGCCTTTTTGAGTAGGTTAAACTGCCATTTGTTTTTATTGTGGCAAGAGACACCTGGGTTATTTCCTTGAAAATCAAGACAATTTATTTCCATGACTATTAAAAGTATAATAATGGATATTGGTAGTTTGGGAAAAAGAAACAAATCACTGATTCTGAAGCAATGCACAGAATTTCACAATATTTCTTTTTAATTTTGTTTTTTTTTTCACTCATGCTTTTCTCTTTATGGGTTAGCTTCAGGGGCAAATAGGATGTTAAAAGCTGTGTTGTTATTATTTCCCCCTAAATAACAGTCTTGGCTCAATTTCATAGCCTTAAGCCATGAACAAGGTTTACATGTGCTATGTTAAAGACTTAAACTTCTGTATGTGTGTGCACACATGCATGCATTTGAGGTTATTAATAAATCTTTTGATATACTTCTCGATTTACCAAAAGTAGTTGGTTTTGGCAGTATATGCTCTCTTTTCAATATTACCAGTGAAGAGATCACAGTTTTTTTTTGTCTAATCATGAAAATATAGCTCTTTGTAGCACATTATCTACTACATTTTCTATATAGAAAATGTTTAAATATAAACGAACTTTATTAGAAGTGTTTTCCTTCCTAAGACAGTTTCTCCTTCCTTGTTATACTTTACGTACAGACTTAAACACACTTTCCCGTAGTTCCTTAAGCCATTGTAAATCACCTACTTTGAGAAGTATTCATTAGGTCTTTGCCCACTTTTCAGTTGGGTCATTTATAGTTTTGATAATGACTTGATTGGATTCTTTATGTATTTTGCATATTGGTTTTATGGATTACATGGTTTGCAGATGTTTTTCCCATCCCACAGTTAGTGCTTGGCATTTGGCTGATTATTTTCTCATGAAGGATATTTTCCTTTGAGACAATCCCGTTGGTTTTTGCTTTGGTTATCTGCATTTTGGGGATCTCATCCAAAAACTTCATTGCCAGGACAGCATCAAGGTTTTCTCCATTTCTTTCTCCTAGTGGTTTTGCAGTTTCAGGTCTTATGTTTAGGTTTTTAATTCATTTTGAGGTGATTATTATGTGGTGTGAGATGGGGTTCCATTTTTATTCTTCTGCACGTGTGTGTCTGGTTTCCCCAGCACCGGTTATTAGAGAGACTATGTTCCTGGAGTGCGTTCCTGGCAACCTTTGCAAGACCAGTGAACTATAGATGCATGTGGTTTTTGGGGGGAGTTCTCTACAATGTTCCAGTGGTCTGTTAGGTCTGTTATGTGCTACGAACACAAGGCTTTGATTCCTATAGCTCTTGTAGTTTGTTTTGAAGTCATATATGGTGTATGCTTCTAGCTTTGTTCTTGTGTGTAAATTTGTCTTGACTAGTTGGGGTCTCTTTGTTACACAGAGAGCTTAGTGTTTGCTTACTTTCATTTGTTTGTTTTGTTTTTTCTGTTCCTGTGAAAATGACATTGGAATTTTGATAGGGATTGCATTTGATCTGTTATATCACTTTGGGTTTACTGGACATTTAAATAATATTAATCCTTCCGATTCATGAAAACAATACATTTCCATTTATTTGTGTCTCCTTAAATTTTTTTTCACCAGTGTTTTATAGCTGTTAATATACAGCGCATTTATCTCCTTGATCAGATTCCTTCCCAAGTCTTACATTTTTTGGAGCTATGGTGACTGTGGTTTTCTTAAGGTCTTTTTGGATAGTTCATTTTCAGCCTTCAGAAATGCTGTTGGCTTTTGTCCGCTAGTTTTATGTTCCTGTGTGTTGATTTGTACCTTTACTAAAATAATTTTTTTTTTGTTTTTTAAAAATGTCTTTGTGCATAGAAGATAGAGAGACAATTTTTTTTCTTTCCAGATTGGCTATCTTTTATTTCTTTTCCTGTCTAGTTGCTTTGGAAGGACTTGCAGTCCTGTGAGGAATAGAAGTATAACTAAATACTAAATGTGAGTTTGTTGCTTGGGCAATTCAGAGCTGAGACATATGGCCAGGAACTGAGTGAAAAACAGAGTTTCTTGTAATAAATAAGGAGAGTAATGGGAGATGATTCCAATGTGAGGTCTTTGCCTGGAAAAGGACAGCAAGGTGTTTTTATTGGGGAACCTGATATATATTCGTACAGGGAAACATCTTCATCACAGGTAGAGGCCGTTGCATTTCTGAGTGTGTACATGTAATCAAGGTCATCCTTCTTTATATATCACATATTTCCTTAAGTGGCCAATAGGAATACCCCATTGTAATAAGATTGTGAGTAGGTCTTTCACTTAGAAGAGGTGGTCTTGTCCCCCTGGATGCCTCCTCTTAAACAAACCAGGAGCTTTGACGAGGACTAAAGGTTATCTCGAGATGAGCTAGTTTCCTGTCCCACAGCATCTTGCCCTTGGAAGTGCTTGCCTAGCAGCTGACAGAGGTGTTGTAAAGAAAAAGTAAAATATAAAAATTCCAAGTAAGTGAATGGGACTAGGAAACAGTATATTAAGTACTGCAAACCCAGTTTTGGAAGGACAATTAGCATGCATTCTCTCTAGTGTGTCAATTCTGGCCTCTCTCAAATATGCATATCCAGATGGAAGTGGATCTCAGGAAACTAAAAGGGAGGTGTTGAGGGAGGGAGGTAGTGAAGACAATAGAACAACATAGAAGGGGGACCACTGGGGACACATGGATGGAGCAGGGAGATGAGGGGGGAGTGGAGACTCCAACCAGAAAATAGCAGGATATATATGGAAACCCTAGAAGGAAACCTGTCACAGTGAAAGCTAATTTAAAAATTAAATATTAAGGATAGTAGTGGCAAGTGCGAGTTTCTTCACTACGTTTTGGCCTCCTAGGAGAAGCTTTCAGATGTTCCCTTTGAGGATAATGTTAGCTCCTGCCTCACACAGCCCTTGCTCTGTTGAGGTATGTCCTGTCTGTGCTCAATCTGCTGGGAGATTTTATCATGAAACACTGCTGTGCTCTGTCAGGTGCTTTCCCTAGCTCTTGAGCTCATCTTACTTGTAATTGCTAATATGTTCATATTTACTGATTTGTCAGTGTTGAACAGCCCTCTCCCCCTAGGATAAACTCCACTTGACCATGACAGATGTTTCTTTTTTGTGTCCTATTGAATTTGTTTTTGTCAATATAAAAGGGAAAAAAAATCCTCCAACTGTCACCTCAAAGGGGATAAGAGTTTATTCTGGAGCCAGATATGAGTAAGCGTAGCCTGGAATGGTTACCCCAAATACCACATAATGATGAGGTAACCGTTTAATGAAATTTTTATAGTAATATAAAAAAGTCATAAAATAACATACCCTTCCAGAAACTTGGTAGTTACATTGGGTAGGTGAGTTACCGCCAAGCTACAGGTCTTATGCTAGCTGATCACACTTCTAGCCCTTTAATTAATGTGACTAGGACTGTTTTTATACATTCCAAGAGCACTTTATCAGTTAGTCAAAGGATGTTTGGTCCCACACAGAGGTAGGCAAGAGATGGCTATTTAGGGCCTGGAAGTAGCTCAAGATAACTTGTAATTAGGCTCTGGACCTGCAACATTCCAAGCTTTCCACATCACTGAGTCAATCAGCCTCTGCAGGCACAGCTTCTTCCCAGGAATCCTTGTTCACAATTTTGTAGCATTTTGTTAAGGATTTTTGCAGCTCTGTTTATTAGTGATAGTAAACTGTGATTTTATTTTGTTGTGGTATCCTCATCTGGTTTCATAAACTGAATTTGGAACTATTCCTTTCTCTTCATTTTTTTTCTTTTCTTTCTTCTTCTTTTTCTTCTTTTGAAGAGTTTGAGAAGGATTTGCCTTAATTTTTTAGGCATTTGTTAATGTTTACCAAAGAAACCATGGTTCCTGATGATAAGAGTTTTGAGAAGTGAAAATCTTTATCCTGTGGATGACACATAAGGCTAGCCATTCTTATCTTCCATTGAGGAAGAAGAAGAAAAGAAAAAGAAAAAGAAACAAATGACATGTAAAAAAAGTGCCTATCAGTGTAAGAACTCTTAGAATTTTGCAATCTGTTACATATTGACAGTATTCAGTAATGTCTGGATGTCTGAAGACAAGAAACATGTTTTGGATTGGTGTTTGTATGGTCTTGGCTCAAGCACCCTATGATAAAATAGATACAAGCAGATATTCACTTGTAGGGCTAAGGATTAAAAAAAAAACAAGTAACTTGCTTATTATCTAAGTATCTACTCTTTACAGTTTTTAAGTTGAAGTTTATTTTATTTTGTGAGGCAATGCCTTGCTCTGTAGTCCATGCTGACATAGATCTTACTTTGTATCCCAGGCTGGCCTCAAACTCAGTAGGTAGGTTAGGCTGGCCTTGAACACAGCAATCCTCCTGCCTCTGCCTCCCTAGTTCTAGGATTATAGGCATGCACTACCACACTGGCCTGACTATTATTAACCTCAATCGAGTCTTCAAATCATTATATGGAAAGTTTCAATGTAGCAAAAGGCAAAACCTTATAGATTTTACTGTTGAAAATATTGAATCGACATTACTTTGTTGGGAAATCAAAAGCTTTTTATAAATTGTGAATATGTGTTCAGTAAACTTGTGTTTACTTAACAATGTAGCTTGCCACTGTTCTACAGTAACATTTCCATGTTTTAGTTACCGACAAGCATCAGTTCAAGCCAGAGCAAACACTGTACCGATTCCGCTATGATGATGGCACATTTTACCCCAGGAGTGAGATGCAGGATGTGATTTCAAAGGTAAGATTGCCTTCGCAGCGGCCACAGCAACCCTCATGTTGCCAAACACAGTGAGGAAGAAAAGCTACTAAGAGGCTTGAAAAGTGTTCTAGTAGAGAAAACTCTTAAGTTGTCACATGAACGGTCTTTGTCTTATCAAAATTTCTGAAATTTCAGTGTTGGATCATTTATTTTCTTCCCTGCTTCTAAGTGGAAGCAGAATCCCACTCAGAAGGTAACAGTCTTTGACTTTCACGTGGTGCAATCTCTGGTGAAGACATTTGTATAATTTTTAAAATGCACAGCAATAAAGACTAACTTAATGCCAGTTTTTATTTGGAAATTTTTTATATTGAAATACATTGACCACACATTCTAGCTTTATTTCTGTGTTAACTTTCTGTTTAAAGTATGTCTTATCATTTATAATAAGAAAAATTTTAGGTAAACCTTCATATATGTCATACATATATGACAAATTCACAGTACAATCCATCCTGTTCCTCAGAGACTTAACTCCTACTTTTATCGTGCATTTCAGTATGTGGCTAGACTTTCAATTTTGTTGAGATTGTGTGGTGACTCAGGAGACTGAAAAAGAATGGATTTTTTATTCTGACAGTTCCCCAGCATGTATGTCTTCTGACCTGCATATGTCTCACACAGGGTGTAAGGCTGTACTGTCGTCTTCATAGTTTGTTTACTCCAGTGGTCAGGTGAGTGTGCTTCTTATGGGGACCATAAATGGAACAGTTAAGTTTCATCTTAGAACTTGGATTATTTCATTTTTAAGAAATTATTTATCTCAAATATTCCTAAATTTTTCTAGCACTAAATATTCAGTGTCTTTTCCCTTTGTTAGGATTTCAAAATTTGCTTTACTACTATTTCATACATAATCTTCAACTGAAAATGAAATAATCCTGTTGGGCGGTGGTGGTGGTGCATGCCTTAAATCCCAGCACTCGGGAGGCGGAGGCAGGCGGATCTCTGTGAGTTCGAGGCCAGCCTGGGCTACCAAGTGAGTTCCAGGAAAGGCGCAAAGCTACACAGAGAAACCCTGTCTCGAAAAACAAAACAACAACAACAACAAAAAAATGAAATAATCCATATTCCATTAATATTTAATAAATGGTAGTTAAATGGCCTAGAAATGACTCAGAAATGCTATTTATTCTAAATGTTCAGAGCTAGGAAGATTTTTTTATATTTTACACATACATATATATATGCATATCTGAATGATTGAACATTGGATGTATATTTTATACTTCCTTTTGATAGACTTTCCCCTCCAAGACAATACTTTTATTTGAAAATTAAGAATTATTTTAGACTTACTAGACATAATTTTGGAGTTTATTAACTAACTCATTTTCAAAATAAATGCATGGTCCAATTTTAAACAAATATATACATTTTTTCAGTAATGGCTATAGAATCCAAATGTTTGCATGCATTGCTTTTATTTTACATGCTTAATATCAGTTGTAAGGTCATACGGGGATGGATGAATAGATAGATAGATAGATAGATGATAGGTAGCTAGAGATTGTTTCCAGAAATTGCCATGTCTGCATAATGGAATGCCCTCTTACACCATGTAAGCATTGTAAGCAGGTCCTTTAGGAGAACCTGGTGTCTTCTTACCTGAATAAATGTTGTCTACTTTAGCAGCAGACTTCACAGTGTAAAGTTGGGAAAGAGTGAGTGTGGACTTTATAGCATACTGCCCCTGTAGATCCCTTCCAGATGTTTTGGACAAATTAATATTAAATACCTAGCAATTATATATTTTTTTCCCTGCTAAACAAATAGAAAATAGTAATAGCTAATTATTCATGTCATTTGCATATATGTAAATATGTGCATGAAAATGAGTTCAGAAAAATCTATTTTTTTTTCTATGAGATTTTTTTATATCAAGAAAGTTATAGTCCTTAGGAACAGATAAGAAGGAATTTTTCTGTTTTTTCTATTCTCTTTTTATCTGGACTATAAAATGAAATGGATTATAGATTTCTGCCCTTGTGAACAAGACCAGTCATGAGACTCCTTCAGTTTTCCAAAGAACTTAGTACTTGTCTTCAGGTGACATACTGCGGTCTCCCTTGCCTACATTCCTACAGCTAGTATGACGCTGAGTTGGGAGTTGCATCCGGTTCCTGGGCTCTTGAATAATCTCTATGCTAGCTTGTTTTTCAACTTTGAATGATTTCTCAGTCTGGAAAGTCTACTGAGCAGGGAGTCTGATGTGAGAACCAGTCAATCCCCATATTCCCTGGGGAGGTGGGGAGCTGGTTTCATTGTTCCATGCTTTGCTGAGACAGATTGTGAAATAGACTGTCCCTGGATCTATTTCAGGCCTTTCAGGCCTGTGAATAACTACAGTGCATATTCCCCTGTCTTCTTGGAGAATGTAGAGGCAAGAGAGGCTATTGCTCTATTCTCCACACTTTGAGGAGAATTTTAGGAGCTATGACTTAGGGGTAGAAATTCTGTTTTCTTATTCCTCCATTAACGAGATGCCATTTTTATAGCTAAATCACTACCAAGTATGATAGCAGCAATAATCTTGTTTGCAAAAAAAAAAAATGTGAAAGAAGAAATGCCCTATTTTGGTACGTTGATGGGTCTGTCTTCTCTTCTATGAGCTGATAGATTTTTGTCTCATACATACTTTGTTAACTTCTCTTACTTATACATACATTGGGTGATTGCAAGCTCATTGGTAGATTTCCCTGCTGTACACTGATACTAAATGGAAGGACTTGCCTGTGCTCACTTAGTCCCTGACTTAACATTCTTGCTTTCTTCTTCCTTTGTAGAGATAAAGATTACCATTTAAGGACCTACAAATCTGTGGTCATGGCCAACAAATTGATAGACTGGTTAATTGCACAGGTAAGGAGACAAATAGGTGTTACTATGCTTCCTTCTTTCCATTTTACTTTGAAGGTGTGAATTGGGAGCTTTCAAAGAATGTAGTGCTTGCCTTCAGGTGACATAGTGTGATCTCCCTTGCCTACACTCCTACAGCTAGTATAAAGCTGAGTTAGGATTTGAATCTGGCTCCTGGGCTCTTGCATAAACTTTATGCTAGCTTGCTTTTTAAAAATTAAGATGTTCCTATTTTGAAAATATGAGCTGAGTTTCATCAACAAGCAACAAACAAACCAAACCCACCAAGCATAATTTGAGGATCAATGAAGAATAGCTATGTTCAGACACTGACTTGTTTTGCATGCTTTTCTACTGATTGGTTTTTAAGTATCTGTTCATTAGTCCTCTCAAACGAGTCTAATCTCCCGGGTCATTTTCTCTGTTAGATATCAACTGGGCTTGGGTAATATAAGCTTTAATGTCTACAAAGTGCAGAGTGTATTGTTACTGTTGCTCAGCTTCAGGCTCTTGTCTCTAACAGTTGGTGTTGAGAAAGTTTCTGTGATTGGCTTATAAGCAGAAAAGATTAACATGCCTGTCACAGTAGCTTTTCAAATATAGACTTACAAATACAGTTTTTTTTTCTTGATAGTTCAACTAACAAATACTTGGATATATTCTGCTGACCAAAGGCAAGACACTAAGAAAAGTTGATATACACGTGAACTGAACTTGCTGCTTGGGACAGGAGTTGGTTGAAATATAGTCATTGCACATAAATATTTAAGTCAGTTTCATAAGCAGCCTTATTCTTTTGTTTGTATAAAAACATCATCAGTTTCCTTTTATAAATAGGTAATAAAACTAGATGTTTAATCTTAAAATGTCAACATGTTTTTAATATTTAAACACTGGTTTTTTTGTGTATATATATATATATATATATATACACATATATACATACAGTTAGAGATTTTTATTGTTTTAGTATTGATTTCTAAACTTTTCAAGGCCACCTGTTTTTGTATTTCATTGAATATAAACTTTTACATTGAGAAGTTAATGTCTTAGATGAATCAAATATAATAACTTTGGTAGTACCCTGAACCACCTATCCAGTAGCTCTCCAGTGTGCTATGTTCTTTCTAACACTTCTATACCACTGGTTATGTATGCAGCTAAGTGGGTTCTCTGTTCAGCAAGAGAATTTACATAGAACTCTGCTGTTCTAGAATTAATAGGAACTCATGCAATACCTGGTATATGGGAGAAGACTGAGGAAAATGTATCTGAGACAAAACCTGATGCTAAATAAACATTTACAGTCTAACCCTGAAAGTGTTACCAACTTTATGGGGGAAAACTATTTGTGTTTTCTAAGGATAAACATTAAAGAAAAATAGGATCCACTTCAGAAAGTCCTAAGCAAATTGAAATGAAGTATTTTTTGTCACTATGGTGTTTGCTGAAATCTCCGAGGACATTGTCTCAAGCAGTCAGTATCTGATACCAGCTCTGCTAAAATTGAGTGGGCAAGCTTGGACATGTCACTCCGTTTCTAGACTGTGGTGTTTTCAACTGCTTATCTTGTCCTAGAATAGACATCATGTCACCTTATGTCCGTCACTGCAGCTTCATGATTCTGATAGTGTGAAATGCATATGTTTAAGGCAGATATTCTCAGCTCTCATTGCCGAGCTTCAAAGTAGAACATCATGGGCTGCCTCGGGAGAGGAAGATGTGGCAATGGGATGACAAGGGAGCAAACTCCAGTGCTTAACGAAGGGGGAAGAAGAGACAAAGTGAAGCTCCCTTTCCACCAAGACTCGAATAGGACTTATTCTGCACATCAGTCAGTACTGACTGGATTGGGACAGCTTTATTGGATTGATTAGAGCAGGCTGCAGTGCAATGGTCCTTATGTTATTTTGAGATATTGTTGGATGTTGGAGATGTCTGCAGTGACTGATGTCATCTTAGAAAATGCAATGACTTTTGTTCTCTTCTTACTTGCCGGATTGATGCTCTTATTATAGTGGTTTATAGTCAAATACCTCATTCCACTTGAAGTGAACTTCCTTCTGGATAAGTGCATTAATATATTCCTAAAGCATTATGTAATTTATGTGTGATGTGCAGGCAGCATTTGTATTTTTTAATTAAAGTCCTTGTTACATCCAGCCCAAATAATTTTTTTATACTTTTCGTCAGTGCTTCCCAGATCTGAGTAGACCCAAAGGATTTTTAGAAGGTATAAGATCACTACAGGAGCCGGGCGGTGGTGGCACACGCCTTTAATCCCAGCACTCGGAGGGAGAGGCAGGCAGATCTCTGTGAGTTCAAGGCCAGCCTGGTCTCCAAAGCGAGTTCCAGGAAAGGCGCAAAGCTACACAGAGAAACCCTGTCTCGAAAAACCAAAAAAAAAAAAAAAAAAAAAGATCACTACAGTATTTCAGATTACATTTATACACTTTTCCTTTTAATGATATACTAGTCTTGGAACTATAACATTTAAATAATCAAAATAGCTAAAGCTTTCAGCACAAGCTTATCACTTCAACTAGCTATTGAAACAAAACATCAGGGCAAGTGCAGGATGGTTCCTGCCTTCAAGAAGCTGTTGATCTGTGATCTGTTGGGCTCCTTTTTAGATCTTCTGTAAAATTCTCAGCATCATCTTTCACAGAAGTCCTTATGAATCCTCCAGCTAGGCTCAGGGTCTTTTTATGTGCAACTAGTTCTCTGAGAGAATCAGGCTAATTAAGAATCTTAACTAAATTGTATAATGATGCTTAACTAGGTACCACTTTATAAATGACCAAATCCTGCACAAGATCCAAATTAATGGAAGGCAGGAAAATGTTTTTTTGTTTGAGGGTTTTAATGTGTGGTATCTTGAACTCGGTGCGATATTTAGAAATGAATAAATATGAATTTTCAAATGAATGTATAAAATTTATCAAACACCTGGATTGTTGAAGATATGATGCCTATTTGCAGGTACATATTCAGTTTGCTTTTGTGGATTACAGTTACAGTTTAGGGTTACAGTTGACACAGCCAGAGATAAAAGTTTATCTTGGTGTTCTGTAGACAAGTAAAAGACATTGTATGTCCTGGCATTACCCTAGTGAAGGCGAAGGTGCCACTGACTGACTTCAGGCAATTGTAGGAAACTGGACTAACTAAAGAAATAGGATAGGTTAAAAACTTTGGAAAGTGAAGCTGTAAATGAATCAAACCAACACTCGATCTTGAAAGCCCAACAGAATGTTTTTGTTTTGATTATTTCAGTTTTCATTATTAAAAGGTCTCTCTTTAAACCTTTAGAACATGAAATTCCTGTGTAGTGCAGCTAAATTCTGCAACAGCTTATGTCAGAATGACTCCAGAAAAAATATGTTCATTTAGATAAGGGATAAAAAAAAAAACAACACCAAATTAGAGCATTGATGATAGAAAAGAAATAGAAATGAAAGCCGATTTGATAGAATACTTAAGTGCTAAGAAAAGGACTATGGAAAATTATGTAATGTGTGGGAAATGTCCCTTAAACTATAAATCAGGTCCTTAAAGCCTCAAGTTGCCTATGAACATGCACAATGATTTATCTTTTGATTAACAGGGTGATTGCCGTACCAGGGAAGAGGCAATGATATTTGCTGTTGGACTCTGTGACAACGGATTTATGCACCATGGTAGGGACTCTTACCTGCAGATTCTCAGATGGAGTTTTGGGTCTTCTGGGGACATTGGGAGTATCTCAGTGCGCCATGAAGGTCAAGGCAACCTGTCTGGGGCTTGTCATGGGTCACTGTTGAGTCACCACATCTGAGATTGATTTTGTTAATAGTGGTGTTTCTATGGCAAATGAATGTTATCGACCAGTGTTTCTAGTTTTTCCTGATTGTGTTGACTCCAGAAGGGCCATGCTGAGACGTCAAAGTTTTATCTTCTTTTTAAAAATTTCATGTATATCTCTTTGAATTCATTTTATATTAGACGCATGATCTTGCCAGAATGACAGTATATAGTGGAATGATTAGATAAGAGCATGTATAGTTAGCATTTATTGTTCATTTTAGGAAAACATACCCAAAATCATCTTATAGAACTACATCTCTAGAAATAAACATTTTTTTAGTTTACTAAAGATCCTCTTTTTTTGCTTGATAACTTCAAACAATCATTAAACACTAGTGGTTTTTTTTTTTTTAAATTTCTCCATCTATCAAATTAATGAGCACTTCCCCTGCTCTCCATGCCGTCTTACACAGTCTGGGCACCCAGACAGCCTTTGTTCAATTACTAATGCAATGTGCTTCTCTATGTATGTTTGACATAGCATTCACATTCATTTATCAACTATGTCTGGAAGGTTAACAATACCTATAAGAAAAAGGGTGTTGAGCACCAGTTACAGCCATTTTGGGAACATCCTTCCTCATCTTGTGCTTCTTGGAGAATTCTGTCCCATGTCCTTTTGCTTAGATCACTGTGAATGTTAAGATAGAGAAACACTGGTCCCTGGAGAGCAAACTATTAATGGAAGAAATTACAATATTTTAAGAAATTAAAACTATAAAATCAAACTGACACCCCTCAATTCTTTTTCTCTTTAACCCAAAGCAACAACAAGCTATAATTTGATGTAAGCATTTATTGCAAAATACTAAGTGATAACAAAAGTTAACGTGACCAAAGTCTCCTGCCCAGATTTCTTGGTACTTCTGTTGGCCGCTATGGACAGGCTGTTGGAGGAAATTTCATGTGATCTTTGGAAAAACAATTAGATCATGGAGGCAAAACTTAACTCAGTCCAAAGTGTTTTTCCTTTCTGTTGTTCACGGTGGCTCGTGATAGTTTTTATGGTGTGGTGGATGGCTTCATTTGTTACCAGATGCTCTTCCATCCAAAGATCACCCGATCACCCATCTGCTCCACATTATTTTCTGGAACTCTGTAAAAATAATGAAATAGAATAGTTGCCTCTTTGGATTGTTTGACATATGCCAAGCTGTTTATATGTAGTACTTCATTTTAGGGAAGGCAGTATGGAGATTTCTTTCACCTTCATTTTGCAGATGAGAAAACTAAAATGCAGAGGTTAGGTAACTTTCTAATTTAAACACTCAGAATTGGCCCCAGACCTGAACTGATACATCACAAAGCTTAGTGCCCTGGGACCACAGCCTTCCCGTTACTGTCAGTCACCTTGTCTCAACAAGCACACTACAAGGTACTAATGACCAAGAATGAGAAGTACAGCTTTCTCTTTTAAAACATTTTGGCAGCTGTCAAGCTCTTATTAAGTATACATTCTTATTCTCTGCATCTGCCTGTAGTATAAACAAGGCT
>CABHPQ010173523.1:0-38713 GCA_902168405.1 Peromyscus aztecus
GTAGTCTCTTGGGGCTGAAGAGATAGTTGAAGGGTTAAGGGCTCATACAGCTCTCACAGAGGACCCAAGTTCAGTTCCCAGCATCCATAGCTGGAACTTGCTTCAGAGGAATCCTGTGCCGCCACTTTCTGTGGGCACCCTCACTTATGTGTGCATACCCACGTGTATGCACACGTACCTTTACATAACTAAAACATATTTGTTAAAGCTCTCTTGTAACAAAGGTTAGGCTTGGGCAGGAAAGAAAACTCTTCAAAATCCTCATGAGAATAAGGAAGAGTTATTCCCTCAAGAGTGACTATGAAAGTCAACGAACAGTTGAACTTTTTTTTTTTAACATGTGCAAAACACTACTTTAATCATCCCTACATTCATCATCCATCCTTCTGTGGTCTGGCTGATGTCAGCATTGAAGAGTGAGTAGAGATGCTGGAGGAAGTCATTAAAACCTCAGCACACTTTCAGGCTCTCAGCCGACTGTGTTCTAGTCGAGCTGAGTCCGGGAGACAAGAGGCCAACTGTGAACAGGAAGCCAGGCTTAGCAAGGCAGCAGATGTCTTAGTTTAACACAAACACATCAGGGCTTCGGGAGGTGACAAAAGGAAATGAACAAAGTCACACCAAGCCCATCCCAGGGGATTCCAATAAGCAGGAAATAAAGCCACAAGCCGGGGCCCCCAGTGGTGACGATATTCTACACAGTGGTCAGAAGGAAGTTCAAGTAGAGTTCTGTCCTTTTAACCCACTTTGATGTGTTTTGATTGTCCAAAGCTGTGCTCCAGAAAATCAGGGACAGGCTTCTGGAATTTTAGACTCATGGTGAACACTGCACATGACTTAACTGGTGCTCTTCTTTAAAGTAGTATTCATCTGACCAGACGAGAGGTATTTTCTTATATACAAAGAAGTCTGAGTCACTATGAGCAATGGGTAGGGGCTTAAAGACTTAGCATTTTGCCCAAAATTTCCTCTTCATTTATCAAAAGTCAAACCAAGCATTGGGAGACTAAGCATTTTTCCCCCTACCATCAAAATGGAGAAGTCTTTGATGGTAAACAAGACTATAATGAGAAATAGAATACTTCAAGAATACCAAATAATATCTACATAATAGATTACATCCCATTTGAACACTAAAGTTATTGCTTTCTACATGTTAATGGAGGCAAAAGAATACAATAATTTAAAATAATTAAACGTTAAGTTGAGAATGCATGGTTATCCTATACACACTTGTGAAAGATGCCCAATTGTCACCTACTGTCCAGATGTTTCAGGAAGGGCACAGGAAGGTCTAGTTAAAGTACAGGGAAAGGCTGGCAACCAAGACAGTCTCAAATCCCCAAATTAATTCAAGCCAAGGAAGTGAGAGTAGTGAATTTGGAATAGGTGGAGAGAAAATTGAACAGAAATATGCCCGAGCAGTGAAGTGCATTTCAAGAGAGCTATGAAAATTTCATGTATGGGTCGGGTAGTCCCAGGTCTATTACATATCCAAACAGCTTGGACTTGGTAAGCCAAAAGGACATTGTAGTTTTTGTGGCACCAGGGTGGGAGGGATGAGGAAGCTAAGCCAGTCAGATGAGGGGAAGGATGGCTTAATCCACACATATTGGATAGAAGTGTAAATTCATAACTCAGGTGTGTTGTAATAAGGATCTAACCAATAATGGAATCTAGAAAACAGAAATAAAGAGTGAATTTATGAAACATGGATAAGGGAGGGGCTGAGATTTCGACAGATTAGCCACGGAACCATAAAGACAGGAGTAAGAGGGGCCCTATGACCATCCTAGCCTGCGGCAACAGCGAAGCGTTTCCAACCGTGATCTAAACTTTTCAGCAGTCAAAGTTCCAGAAACGCAGAGGCAAAGGTAAACGGACCTTCAACCTTCACAGCAGCAATGGGAGATACGGCATCTTCAGATGGGGTGCTGAAGCACCTCACAGGCTGACCCCAGGCCCAGGTAAGAGCTTTCATCCCCACAACCCGAAGGCAAGGCAGCCCCACAAAGAACGCAGGTAAACCTCTGGGCACCACAGGCTTTGTGGCCGGGTGGCTGTAGGGTGGGAAATCCTGCGGTGCCTTTCTCTCCTTTCTGCTTCCCTCTTCAGCTGCATCATCCAGGAATGGAGAAAGGGGACAGAACAGAGGCCCTGACTGACAACGGCTCAGGTTTGGAAGGGTTTTCTCTTTCCCTTCCCGGGTTCCCTTCCTGATTTGTCTTATCTCATTTGCGTGCACTCAGACCCACAGAATTAGGGCTGACTTGGTCCTGAGTCATCTCTGCCAGCTCCTGCCTTTGACTGGGGATGGGGACTGGCTTAAGAGACACCCCCCCCAGACTCCCTGGAGACCAGCAGCAAAGTCACCATGTGTAAGGGAGCTCACTCCAGTGCCCGGGGTTTCAGCTGCAGGCTGAGGACCAGCTTTGAGACCTTCCATGGCTGGCTGCCTTGGGTGACTTTCCACTCTGGTCAGGCTCTCAAGACACTTTGAGAGCTGGGACATATGGTGATATTTTATTTGTACTGAAATGTGATTTTATTTGTATGTTAATAAAGTTGCCTGGGGATCAAAGCTAAGAGCAAGTCATTAAGCAGAAGTCTGGTAGCACACACCTTTAATCCGATCACAGGTCAGGCAGAGTCTCTGTGAGTTCAAGGACATAGCCAAGTGGTGACCCAAACCTTTAATCTCAGTACCAACCATAGAGACCTGGAGGTCTGTATAGACAGGCAGTGATGAGGAAGTCATGTGGTTGGGTTTACAGCCAATGCGAAGGCAGAACAGAAAGGCAATAAAAAGACAGGACACAGGAAGAAGGTCTCTCTCAGGGGAAGGATGGCAGTGAGTGGTAAGATAAGGTAGTCTTAGCTCTTGGCTACTGCTCGCTCTCTGGGCTTTAACTCTTTATTTGGCTCTGTGTTTCTTATTTAATAAGACTGTTTAGAATTACATCTACAGGGACACTTGCTGGCCGTCTCTTAGATGGCACCTTCAAGTTGGCCCAGAGTTGTAGCTGTAGCCACCTCTCTTGGTTGGCACTATGGTCTTTGAGTTTCTACTTCCCCTTTTGAATTGCCCTGCCCTGTTTTGCAGATTAAAGTTTCTTCTCATTATTCACTCCTCACTGTCTGTCTGCTCTGTTCTTGGAGGGAGAGCAAGATGAGAACCCGAGATAAGAAGCCACATCTCAATAAGAAAAGAGCGAACGGGACCCCAGCAATCTTTTCCATGGGAGGCTAGAGAACACAGCTGGGAAACCACCTAGAATGGAAATGCTGAAATGACTTTTATAGTTGCTGTAATTCAAAGAGTGATTATTGACACCCAGTCTTGTCCTTTATAACTGTCAAATAAGAAATGTTGCTGGGTGGTGGTGGCACACTCGGGAGGCAGAGGTAGGCAGATCTCTGAGTTTAAGGCCAATCGGGTCGACAAAGTGAATTCCAGGACAGCTAGGACTACGTGGAGAAACCCTGTTTCCAAAAACCAAAAAAACAAACGAAAAAATTTTAATCTTTGTTCTTAGGAGGTTTTTAGACAATTTAACCAAAACGAAATACAAACATAAGTAAAATTAAGTATTAATAAAATATGGAAACTAATAATAAGTTAAGTGCTATTTTTGTCACTGACAGATAGAAAAAATGAAATGACACAGGAAGTGAGGGAAGCGGCTTAAAATGTCACAAAGAGAAAGCAGGTTTCTTGAATTATGGTGTGTGTGTGTGTGTGTGTGTGTGTATGGGGGAGGGGGATGAAGTGAAGTCAGCTATGGACAGAATGCTGAGCTACAGAAGGGGCAGTGTGGAGCAGGCAGCTTCACAGGACACTGAGCAGCCCAGCGAGTCTGTCTTTAAGGAAGGCATGTAGCACACAAACCGGAGGGGGGGGGGGTGCTAGCCAGTGAAGGAAGCAGAGGCAGCCTTCCCCTGCCTGCTAACATAAACATTACTCTGTTTTTCCAAGGGTGTGCTCAGTCCTGCCCTCCCAGGGGCAGAGACCTCCTCAGCACTTTCTGTTCTCTTTTTTAAAAAATAATCATCGGAGTTAACGATTCTTGAAAAAGACCACGTGTCTGAGTTGTTAAAGAACATTTTACAACAAGGGCACTTTTTCAAAGATCTGAAAACATTTACAAATCTACTTTCTCAGCTTTGCAGCTCAGGAAGGTCAGACCAGGGGGAGCATTAACAGTAAAACAACTTGAAGCCACTATATAAACCAGCACAGTAACTTCATAGAACGTAGAAAGAATAAGCATGTTCTTAGGCAGTGGAGCTGAGTTCTAAAGAGCATCCAGGAAATTGCAGTACAAGTATCTGAAACTTGACAGTATGCACATTAACTTTTAATATCATACAACATATCAGTTATATAGGGTAGGCACTGTCTGTATTTAATCATTATTTCAAAGACAAGAAAGTCAGTTGTACTGTGTTCAAATTGCCTAATTTGTGAAATGTAGATCATGTTATTGTCCACCATAGTTACCTATTGATTAAGACACTACTTGTAAGTCACTTAGCACACTGACTGAACCATAAAGAGCTTATTAAGTGTAATATAGTTACAGCATTGGGGGGAGATTCTTCCTGTCTGCTTAAGCAAGAACAAAGGGCCTTCTCCCTACAGTTCACAGCATTGCTGGTGGTCTGTGTGATTAGTCCTGTGATGACTTCTGTAAAGGCTTCTCAGTTACTGGTGACTTCAGATTGTTAACTTCCTTTCATTATCTTGGAATAAACGTTTTAGGAACTATTAATATCAGTAGTTTCTTAAAATGATAAGTTTTGTGGCTACAATATATTCCACAACCTATCAGAACATTAGCCCAGTTCCAGGAGCTGAAGAAGTCATGTTGTTTAAATGACTTGACTTCTTTACATGGTTAAAAAAAATAAACAGAAAAACTGGTCCTTTAAAGAACAACTAAGGAACAAAAACAATCTAAAATGAAAAGTAAGTGTTTGAAGAATAAAGCCAAATCTGAAAATTTCAATTCAGTTAACTAATATTACTCTCATGGCCAAAACACCAGTTCACCTATATAGACTCTTTATAACAGTGTGGGATTTCAAATTAAAATGTCTTAGCATCAAGGGATAGGTTTACTCCTATCATGAATGTCATGAACAAACTAATATTTATTTTACTGAAGAATTTTGCATGTGTGGAAATACAAGCCCCATAATCTGTCACTTAAGGAAGAGTAGGAAGACACACCAGTCCTCTCGCACTATGATAACACTGTCCTGTTGTTTGTGCCCACTGATAACTAGGAAAGCTCTTGAGTGGCTTCTAACAAGAATTCTGTTGTGGAAGATATGAAGCACAGAGAACATTCAGTGATTGTTGCATAGTAAGTTGTAGGAACAAGAAAGTATGGGCATGCATGCTCTGTGTTATATTTTCCTACTAATTTCTGCCATGCAAATTCCCCAAGAATTCTCTCGACAGTTAATCATAAAACATACCCTGACCTTAAACAACAATATGTAGGGCTAAAGTGCAACCTTCAACTCTTGCAGAATTCGTCTTTAAACACTTCCTCTGGAAAACACACAGCTCAATGTGCTAAGATTGTCTCCGATAATAACCACAACAGGATTGTAACAAACCCATATTTAAAAACCAAATAAAGTCTTCCGTGGGGGTGGTTCACCACTTCCCCCCGTTTTTAACATGCAGGAACTAATTTAGCTGAGAAGATAAAAGCAAGAACTGCCTACAGATGTGTAAGGAAACCAAATCCTCAAACATAAAATCCTTGAGTGCCAGGGTGGTCTGGGCAGTTTTCTGACAAAAGAACCCTCTGTTACTTACTGCGTCACAGTTGGAAAGTCAGGTACCTAAGGCCTGCAGATGCGTGGAAGCCAATAGCAGAAGAAAGAAAAATCACCACAGTATCAGTTTCAACAATATGTATTTTCCAACTGGACTACTATTTACCCACTTTCAACCTAATGCCAATGTGTAGACACTAAAAAGTTTGAGCACAAGCTGAAAGGCTGCTCTCAACAATATCAGAAGAATAAGACTATTATAAGAATATAATTTATAATTTATATTTTATAATATAATATATAATATTATAATTATATAAGAAGAATATCCCAGAGTTTCTATCAGAACCAAACCTTCCTCTTTCTTTCACAGAAAGAAATCATGAAATCCCATGATACAAACCTTTCCTTCAGAAAGCTGGCTATTTGATCCACACACAGGTGGTCCAGATGTGCCCGTAGGACTGAACCTTCCAACTGAAAGCTCCATAAAACATGTTCGTTCCTATCCTTTCATTGCTTCCTACGTCACCTTTGAACCTGCTCAATTTGTGTGGACATCAGCAATTGATAAACTGCAAAAGCATTGGACACAGTCTCACTTGTTCAATACACACACACACACACACACACACACACACACACACACACAGACCCTAATAGCATCCTCAGACAACAGCTGTCTATAGTTCCAATGAAATAATGAGTAATACATGTACAAATACACAAAGGGCAGATTCTAGCCCTCTTTTGGCTCTCACATATTTATATAAGTCTATCATTATTGTATGCCACATAGATTTTTCTTTTTTAAAATAAATGAACTCAAAGCAGTAAATCCTAATTTCCTCTAAATAAAAGCTTTTTTTTTTAAAAGTGTTGTTTCATTAGTGAAGCTTACATGCTTTGGCATAATTTGGTAACATAATTTTTACTCCTGTATTTGTCACAAATTCTTTTTGAAAGATAAAAGATCAATGCCAAATGCAGGGGAAATATGTGTGCAGGACTGCAGGATTTAGTAACTTGAGAGCACACAGGCAGAAGTGAGGAGTATATTGTCTCCTTTCTCAGAACTCCCCATAGCTGCAATGACTTCATGACCTCCTCTACATCCTTCATAAACACTTCAAAGAACTGGATTCCTACGGTCTCAAAAGTTTGCTCTTTAATCTACGTGTTTTGCTTCTCTGGTCCTCACTCTCTAGACATACATTTGCCTTTAAAAAAAATGTTTTAGGAGGTAACTTGTTAACCAAGCATTCTGGGACTCTCAAATTGTGTGAACTTTCTGTCTTACTGAGGGTTTTGGTTCTAGGTATGAGTCTGTGGTTTACCTAAATATTTTTTTAAATGATGGAAGAAAGTCACTGTCAAACTCAGTTACTCCTTTACACGAGTGACTTCAACTCTGTAGTGTTAACGTGGGTGGCTATGGCCATCACAATGTTGAGCCTGACACAATCAGACTGTCTGGTCTTAACATTCATATTGCTTTGGTTCCGTCAACATAAGTGACTGAGAAAAAGTAGGTCATTCTTCTGTCCCTAATTTCATTCCCTCTCCTTTGTCAATGGGAAAATTCTGTCTGGAGAAGTAACAAACCATCCATTTGGGCTTCTTCCAGAACTAGAAAGAGGGCTGGCCACTAAATCACAATGTATTCATTTTCTTATTCTGGTAAACTCTAAGCAGATAAAAAAACCAATTTCTATTCTGCACAGCACTAGATCTTCCTGGATTTTTAATGATCACAAACTCATCCCCTCCCTACACCCACAGCTTTATCACATAACCTTGTAGATCATTTAGATCAGTGGTTCTCAACCTTCCTAATGCTGTGACCCTTTAACACAGTTCCTCGTGTTGTGGTGACCCTCAACCAAAATATTATTTTCATTATTATTTCATAACTGCAATTTTGCTACTGTTACGAATCATAATGTAAATATCTGTTATGCAAAATATCTGATATTTGACCTCTGTGAAAGGGTCGTTTGACCCCCCCAGGGGTCACGACCCACAAGTTGAGAATTGCTGCTTTAGAACCTTCCATCCGTTAGAAGAACCTATTTCTCCACCCCTTAAAACTGACTTGGTGATGTCCATCTCACTACTGAATGGTGTTTTCGCTAATGTGACACAAAGATAGAACTGGAAGTGTTTTGTGCTTTGAGCCTTCCTTGCCTTTTTGATGGTCTGGGAACTGTTAGCTGCCATGTAGATGAACTGTGAGAAAGAGTGAGCCAAATAAGAGCTGGCCTGCTGAGAAATGTGTACAGCCACATAAACACATATGCTGGATGGTAGAGAAAGGTGTTCTAGGTGATGAAAGGTATGTAACCCAGTCCTGTCACCCCAGACAACAATGAGCTAGCCTGAAGACATGGAAACAGAGCCATGATGACCCGTGCCTCTCTTAAAATACCAGCTGGCAGCATGCATGGGGTGAGACCTAGAATCATGAAAAAAAAATCACCAGCTATTCCGACACCTAGCGTCATAAGCCATTTCAAGCCACTAAGTTTGATATGATTTGTAATCAAGGAAAAGATGATTCCATGAGAAGGGAAATGGGACTCGCTTGTTAAAGAGAGGTCCACTTTCTCAACAAGGGTTTGGATTTTACTTTTCTGAAAATAAATATTTGCTTTGGCAAATGTTTGCCATCAGCATGTTATAGATTACTAATAAATGTGTTTAGAGTTTCCATTAGTGCAGTTAGCCAAAAGAGAACGTAGCGTGGAGAAACTCATCCACCTTTGACCAGAGAGTGAAGAGCAGAGGCAACACTATCAACTCATGTTGCCTGTACTCGGTCTAAGGATGCTAGAAGCATGCCAGAGATGAATCCCTCAGGCTGATACATGTGGGAAGAAGTAATAGACATGGGGAGCACAAATATTTCTAACACTTTCACAGCTGGAAATTATCATTGAGAGAAATGAAGATGTTGCTAGGATACCAAGAATCACAGGAAAGTAGAATCAATGAGAACTTAGGGAAATCTAATTCGACTACCCAATACTTAGATCTTAGAGAGGTCCAATACTTAGATCTTACAGAGATCCAATACTTGGATCTTAGAGAGACGCAATACTTAGATCTTAGAGAGATCCAATACTTAGAGACTCAATACATAGGTCTCTTTCTAGCAACCTAAGAAAAAGTCCTATTCATCAAGATCCTAAGGATTTGTTTTACTTTATAATTTGCCCTTGAAATCCTCATAAATGTATAAGAAAATAACTTCTGTAGACTTTAAACCTAGCCTGCCGCAATGACCCTGGGAAGATACCAGCAGTATTGAAAGTGCTACACATCCGTGCAGAAAGCCTAGGGCAGCTGCTAGAATGAACTCTCTTGGTTACCTCCTCCACTGCACAGGAGAGGAAGCTGACTTCTGAAAGAAGACACAGGAAGTGATCTGGGTTTCAATACCTAGAAACAGACAAAGTGCCTGGAGTCAAGAATCACTGAGGTTGCTTGACGAACAAAATCTCATTTCCTCAGACATGAAGTATACATCTTTTTCCTCTAAAGTAATCACTTTTCATTGATTCCTGGGGGCAAGGTGAAGAGGTGAATGGAAATTAAGCCAATTTCATCCTCTTTTGAGCCCCTTAAATAATGGCCCTCTCTGTTGTGGAAGCACTGGCTTCCTTGTAGGATTACACTCATTTCAGAACACATGCTGCACCTTCTGGGAGACACACGCCATTCAAAGGAAACACTTATATGCTATCCATTCATGAATACACAAGGACAGAATTATACATCATTTTTAGTAGTCATTAATATTCTTTTGATTCATTTTAGCTAACATATGAACAAACAAGTTCTTGAATATTTATACAAACAGCAAACACCTTAAGGGGATGAATTAAGTTAATGAGTAAAATTATTTTACTTCAAGAATGAAGAAAGAGAGAGAGAGAGCCTGGATATATTGTTTAAATCCTTGAAAGATGAGGCAAGAAGTGGGTTGTTCAAACTGTCTCAGATCCTTAGGCACAGGGTCATTAGTTTCATAAAGGATCACAAAGACATCTAGCTTAATGACTTCCAGGCTAAGGAGCTTCTTGCAGGTTAGTAAGGAAAACCTTCCCTTTGAAATGTAACACATTTTAAACCTCTCTCTGGTGTTGACTTAAAGGCATTCATATATATTTAATAATCTGCATTAAATATGTATCCAAGATAAAGTAGGTGCACTAAGTTGTGTCTGCACTGTTTTAAAGGGAGGGCTTCCTCCTGGCATCCACCTGCTTTGCCTGGTCCTCTGTGATACATGAATTCTCATCATTTCTTCTTGAACTGTTTGGTCATTTTCTTCTTCTTCCTTGGGGAAAAAAATCAAGTATGTCACAAAATTAATAATATGAATTCATACCTGAGGATTCATACCTCTGAATGAGAGGAAGGGACAATCTCTGAAAGTCTCGATATTAATTAGAATCTTAATGTAAATGGAAACATTTTAAAACACATAATGGTCATTTGAATTCCTCACAACAGTTACAAATATCCATTTCAAATAACATAAAAGCAAGATGCAGGAATTGTTTGACAACTGCCAAATCCTTTGATTTTGTCCTCGGAGGATAAATTCAAAGACTGAGTATTCTGCCTTTGGCATTAAGAGATGATACAGTGTTCTCAAATACATATACACCCCTCTAAAATGACACAGAGCAGATTTAAATGGGTATGAATTAAAGGTTAACAACAAAAATCAGTAAAGCTTCGTACTTCAGATTGCACCTCTAAGGATATTTTAGGATGTGTTGCCTTTGAAAACTCTGCCCTTCCGAGATAGTTCTCTTTCTGCCTAGCATTCTGATTTTCGTTCACCTTTCCTTTCAAGGGGCATTCCAGAACTGCCTCTCCACTGTGGCTACACTTTAACACTAGATCTAACAGCAGAAATTACCTTTTCACCTTATCTAAACATGGGCACAATCTGAATAAGTTAATTTTATTTTTCTGCTGTTGTGAAAGTTTAATCAAAATGTCTATAGACACATTTCTGAGTTATCTCACCCATATGTAGATTTGAAGAGTTTATCCTCTGCCACAAGTATAGATTCGAAAATTACATTCACAAATCCTTTAAAAGAGCCTATTACACTTCATCTTGAATAGCTACAGTTTATTGGAACAGCAAGAAGTAAGACTATCTCTATCTGCATATATACTGAAAGTAAATAATCTGAAATTTCTATTTTCGTAGCAATTTAGTAACATATTATACTATATTGCAACTGCTGAAAATTCAAAATATATCCTGCCACATAGTTCCAAAGTTTTCTAAAACAGTATTTTCAGTTAATAACTTAAATTTTGAAAAACACCAGCCAGCATGTGGCATCAAGCTCTTAACAACTGAAAGCCACAATTTCTCCTAATACGACTTGAATGGAAGCCAAATGAAGTTGCAATAAAGAAATAAAAATAGGATGTAAGAGAGGAGGAACAGTAACAAAGAAAAAAAAACAAAGAATGGCTGGGGGCTGAAGCAATGGCTCGGGATAAAGGTGCACTACCCTCATAGAGGACAGGAATTTGGATCTCAGGGCCCATGTCAGGCAGCTCACAACTGCCTCTAACTCCAGCTGCAGAGGGATCCTGATACCTCAGTCCTCTGCAGATGTGTAGGTATGCACACACCCACACAGACACACACACACACACACACACACACACACACACACACACACACCTACACATAATTAAAATGAATAAAAATAAATCTTTTAAATAAAGTGTGGCATAGTGGAGTAGGACAGGACTTAATCACTGAGGCTTCTCTGGAGTAAACAGATGAAAAGCAAAATCCATTCTACACAAACATGGCTTATATAGACACTACACAGTGACAAGTAGAGGCCACATTAGGAACTCAAACTCTGACCAATCAGAGGACCACAGGCTCCATGCAAAAGCATTCGGTGAGCACATGCTGACTTAGAATTGTCTTCAGAGATTGTATGAACCATATGTCTTCATGATGGAGCTATGATCATCTTCAGATGATGTGGACTATTTTACACGAGAAAATTAACAAGGAAAGCTGTAGCATTAGAAGTTGTCTATAACAAGGAACCTCTGAAAAGTCAGATTTCACTATTTTACTTTTGCAATTTGTGACTTGGAGAAATTTTTTAATTAAAAAATGATTGTGGTCGAGGGGATGGCTCCGTGTACAGGCACTTCTTCTCAAGCATGACACCATTACCCAGGAAATAAGTAGACACGGCTGTGCATGCCTATAATCAAGCAATGGGGAACTGAGGCAAGCCAATCTGAGAGCTCACTTTCCAGTCTTCCCAGCCAGACCAGCTTCCAGTTTAGTGAGAGATCCTGTCTTTAAGAAATAAAGTAGACAGGGATAGAGGAAGGCACCTCAAGTCTTGCTCTGGCCTCTGCCTGCATGCTCATAAATACACCACACACACACACACACACACACACACACACACACACAATCACACCACACACACATGCACACACACACACACACTGCTTGAAACCCAACTGAATGAAACTAGAATTTATGTAGATAGCCCCAAGGAATATTTAGTTCATCCTTTCTTTCTGATGCATGCCTTAAAAGTTGTTTTGTGTTAAAAAAAAAAAAAAAAAAAAAGTGCCTGCCTAGTGGACAGGAGGATTAGCAGTGATCCCTATCGCTGTCTTGGTGCCAAATAAGCACCCTGTTTCAGATCAAGTTCCTCTTTAAAATAGTACCCAATTAAATTGTCACAGAATGGTGGGGCAGAAGGGGCGGGTGAGAGTGGAAACAAAGAGAAGGGCCAGAAGTCTTAACTGTCACTTTTCCTAGTGATCTTACACATTTAGGGGACAATCTAAACTGGGGCACATCCTCTGTTCTCTTCAAGCTAAACAGTCAGTGCTATTGCTGAAGGGTCATTTCATCTCTGCGTGTCAGTGTGTAGCAGCTGCAGAAAACACTGCCAGCTGTTTGTTTGTTTGTTTGTGTTTTAAGGAGGAAAAACCTCAGAAGTACTAACAACCATTTTTATTCTAAAATTCTCACTCCTTAGTCTTGCAACCAACCTAGAGCATTACACTCAACTACAGATTACCTCCACTACTTAAGCATTCTAGAGAAAATCTGAGGGCCAGGGGAATAGAACCACCATGATACTGGTCTCTGACTTCGGATAGGATCCAAAGATCACCTGCTGGTCCTGTGGTGGGCTTGGAAGCAATTCCTTCCCCAGCACTCATTTTACAAGTTCATCATTCTCTAGAAGACCTCAATCATAAGTCCTCAGAGTCATTCACACACACGCATACACACACACAAAACAATGCAGAAGCCACAAGGAGAATCTACCCTAACCTCTGCTTTCTCCCTAGACACACTGGTATTCAAATTCAAGCAGTTTCATCTCTCAGGGTTCTGGGAAAGAAATCTCTAGCTATACACTCAAGTTTACCACCTTTCACCCCAGACTCCATGTTCTACAAATTACTTAGGAATGCTGCCTCATAAATTATCCACTTCCTATCCTATATCTAAATGACTCCATTAGTTCACTCCTCATCTGGTATTTCCTAACAAGACTTTCTTAACTCCACATTTTCGATGTCATCTCCTATTTTTCCCCTTCCTATTGTAGCCAACCTTCATGAAAGGATCAGGTGTACTTATTGTCTTCTCCTTGTCTGCAAAGCCTCCTCTCCTCCTTTAGTTCCCTGAGTCTACATCTACTGTCAGGTCTTTAATAACCTGCCAATTGCTCAGCCACTGGGTGTCTTCCAGTTTTGACTTTCCTGATATTTAATTTAGGTTAATTCGCTCCACCAAATTGCCACACATTTGGCTTCTGTGATGACATTCTTTTCTGACTTTTATTTCTCCAGTTGCTCCCTTTCAAAGATGTTGTGAGTCCCCTTCCTACCAGCATTTGCCTTTAAAGGTTACCATGCTCCCTGTCTCACCATGAGTTACCTCTTCTCTACCATTCTCTTATAATCTTCTGGTGGTAATGGCCTCCCACATGTCAGCGTTCTCAACCTTTTAGTTCACAATCCACATCATTAAGGATCAAATATGTCCTAGGGAGAAAATCATTTTCTTGCTCATTGAATCTCAGGCAACTAGCATGTACTGTGTGTTAACAAATATTTGTATAATGAATAAAGTAGACATGCACTTTTTTTTTTACCCTAGACCTTAGTTTTAAGGTCCAAAATGCTTATCATGCTGTCTACTCTCCGTTTCCACTCTGATGCTGCTCACATGTCTCAAGCATGCACTCCACCCTAAGCTTATCTTATTTCTACAAGTAACCTCGTGGTGGTGTGACAATAGCCATCCAGTTGCTAAAAGCCAAGGTGGGTGTCCGGCATCCAGGTGCTGGTACGGTTATATTTTGTGCTCAAAAGGTTAGCAACTATAAACAAAATGTATAAGGTAAGAATGTTTCAGAATTCTATGATTTATAAACTATACAAGTATAACTCTTGAAAATATGTTTATTTTTACTGATTTTGTGTCTCATATATACCATTAACTGACACTTTCCTATATTTAAATATCTGCCTTCAGACCTATGAGGAATCCTGTCATAATTACACAATTCTTCTATTTTCTTTTAAAAAAAATAGGTGAGTTGCCTACTCCTTCTGGAGGCCCTGGATTTTGTCCTTCCCTCCTTAGCCTGGGGAATTAGAAAGCTCAGAGTGGAAGGCATAGCACAGAGACACAGGTAACACTCACTAAAGCTTGCCTGCATGTAGACACTGTCACCCACAGTACAATAAGAATTACTGTAAGTTGTAGGACAATGAGATGGCTCAGTGCATAAAACTGCTTGAGTATGCATGAGGAACCAAGTTTGAATCTCTAGGACCAATGTTAAGACTAGACATGTACAAAAACATTTGTAATCACAGTATGCCTGTTGGAAATGGGAGTAAAAATGGGGGCTTTCCTGGAAGTCTGGTATATGTGGTGGGAAAATAATAAAGGGGCCCCACCTTAAACAAGGCAAGAAAATTGAGAACATTTAAGCTTGTCATCAGACTTCTATACTAATATGGCATGCATGTGCCAGGACACACACACACACACACACACACACACACACACACACACACACACACTGAACACATACACATCATATATATGTAAATTAAAAAAATAAAAAAATAAGAATTACTTGATGATTTCTTTGTTTCATCCAAAATTTAGTTAGCTACTAAATATAAGCACAGCACCAGGAAGAAAGTAATTACTGAATCAATAAATTTAGATAGATGGTATAAGTTCAAAGTTCAGTGGGTGAAATTTTCACAGTTAAATGGATCAGTGAATTAAACTGGAAGTTTTCATTATGGAACACAACTGTGTGTCCTTTTTGTTTGTTTCTTTGGTTGGTTGGATGGTTGGTTGGTTGGTTGGTTGGTTGGTTGGTTGGTTGGTTGGTTGGTTGGTTTTGGTTTTGTTTGCTTCTATTTACTGATCTTCCAAAAGGGTTGCTAAGCTTATCATCTTTAAACTTAATAAAGAGAAGTATAAGTCAGAAAGTTACTTAATAAGCATGTGCATTGTTAAGAATGAGGTAAGCACACAGTAAGGGATGTAGCAGGACAATGTTACTCCATTGCTTTCCTTTTAAAACAAGAGTTGTCATTTCTCTCTACATTTAGGAGCAAATCTGAAGAAGTATTATGCTCAGTTTCTACAGGACATGTTTTACAAATAGAAGGAAAAAGTAAAAACTAGTGAAATAATAATCAGTCCTGAATTTCTTACCATGGGGATCCCTAGCATGGGTCGCTTTCCAGGCCACTGTCTAATGCTCTTATATACAGTCTTCAGACTGCTGCTCAGACTTCCCAGGTCTTTCTTACTTGCAGCCCCATCCTTGCTGTCCATCTGCAACACTCTCCTCAGACCCTCACAGCCTCCTCCTCATGTTCATGTCTCTGTTCAAGTGCTGCCTCATGGTGTGATCACCTGTGATTACTCTTCAGCTTACTGGTCAACCTCTGTTTTTAAGGTAGTCTGGGACTGTTTGACTTCAGGGCTGGTCCTCCTTCATCTGTGTTGAACTGTTTAATTGTGGGGCTGACCAATACAGACTACATTGCCAATGTTGGCATGTCACCTGGGTTCCCACTGTATGTGGCCAATTGTAGTGCTGATACTGCCAGTTAGGAATTTCTCTTCTTCTTCACTGGACTCTGTGACTAGAGTGTCTGTATTGACTCTGTGGTTCCAGGTTCCTTCAGATAATGTAGTCCTGAGAATCTGGTAATCTGACCTTTCCCCAAAAACTTGGTTGTAATAATAACATTTTACTCTTGGTAATCTCTGGGAAGTCTTGCTGTCTTCTTTGACTCTCTGTCATTTTCACTTGCTATCTTTGTTTTTAATCTCGTTGTGTGTGTGTGTGTGTGTGTGTCTGTGTGTGATATGTATGATATGTGTGTGTCTGTGTGTGTCTGTGTGTGATATGTATGATATGTGTGTGTGTCTGTGTGTGATATGTATGATATGTGTGTGTGTGTATGTGTGTGTGTGTGTGTGTGATATGTATGGTGTGTGTGTGTGTGTGTGTGTGTGTGTGTGTGTGTGTGTGTCTGTATCCTGTTTAATACAATCTTATCACTGTTTTCTTCTCTTCCGAGTCTTATCATTATCTTTTGGCCTGGGTTGGGGTTGTGGGGGAAGCATTGCCTGTGCTACTGTGTTAGTGCTACTGTGGTATTCTTGCTTTACCTTTATAGAAGAGAAGATCAAAGAGGAAAGACACTGTGTTTTTCATCACTGCCTACCTAGAAGTGAGCACAGTGCCTGGAACCTGGCACTTGTTCAAAAAACATTTCAAACTACACAGATATGCACATGCTTCTGTAGCTATGAGCAATTGCAAACAATAACCTCAAAGTAATTAATTTTATTCTGAAACTAGCAAAAGGTCATTCTTCTTGTTTTTCTAAGGTAAATGGGATTGTTTTTAATTTGTTTAAGAAGAAGGTAATAGGGCTGGAGAAATGGTTCATAAGATAAGAGCACTGGGTGCTCTTATGGACGGAGGACCTGGGTTAGGTTCCCAACACCTATGGGGTGAGACACAGCTGTCTGTAATACAGTACTAGTAGATCAGGGAATAACTAAACTGTTGGGGAATGTTATTTCAAGGTGTGTTACTTTTGTTCGTGGTGCATTTATTTAACTCTATTGAAGCTGTGTTACTGTGCCTGTCTAAAACACCTGATGGTCTAATAAAGAACTGAACAGCCAATAGCAAGACAGGAAAAAGTATAGGCTGGGCTGGCAGGCAGAGAGAATAAATAGAAGAAGAAATCTGGGAGGGAAGAAGTAGCCAGAGAAGGAAGAGGACATCAGGGGCCAGCCACCCACCTACACAGCAAGCCACAGAATAAGAAATAAAGAAAGATATACAACAATAGAAAATGCAAAGCCCAGTGGCAAAAGATAGACGGGATAATTTAAGTTAAGAAAAGCTGACTAGAAGCAAGCCAAGCTAAGGCCCAGCAGTTATAATTAAGAATAAATCTCCATGTGTGATTCATTTGGGAGCTGGATGATGGGCCCCCAAAAGAGCTAAGAGTAAAAACATAAAACGCAATTTAGTGAAGACTTGTCATTGGATAGGTTAGGCACCTGGGTTACTCAATGGATAGCTTTCCTTTTCAAAGGCTTTCAGTATAAAGCAAGTATCAGGATTGGACTCTAATCAAAGTATTTGACTCTACTACCATCAGTGTTCTAACATGAATATAAACAATGCAAATTGAATGCAACTTTAGATTATTCTGTTATATGAAATAAGTCAGACTCAGACAGACAAACCACATGCTGTGGTACTTTGAATAAGAATAGCACCTCTAGGCTCACAAGTTTGAATGTTTGTTTCTCAGCTGGTGAACTGTTTAGGAAGGATTAGGAGGTGTGGCCTTGTTGGAGGAGATGTGGCACTGGGGGTGAGCTTTGAGGTTTCACGAGCCTAGGCCAGGCCCAGTCTTGCTCTGTCCCTGCCTCCATCTTGTGGATCAGATGGGACATCTTAGCTACTGCTCCAATGCCAGTCTGCCTGGCTGCAGCCATGCTCCCCACCTTAATGGTCATGAGCTAACCCTCTGAAACTGTAAGCAAGCCCTCCATTAAATGTTTTCTTTTATAAGCTGTTTTGGTCATGGTGTCTCTTGACAGCAATAGGACAGTGACTAAGACAGAAGTTGGTACCAGGAGTCGGGTATTGCTGTGACAGGCATGACCATGCTTCTGTTTGGGGCTTTTGTTCTTTGGATTAGGGGAAAGCAGTTGAATGCTATATGCAGAGAGTAATGGGCCATCCTAGTAGGAGCATGGAAGATAGTAGGGCTGAAAGAGATGTGGACTGTGGAGGCCCAGGTCAAGTTGGTTCACAGGGGAACAATAGTAACTGCCCTAGAAACCATTCTTGTAATATTTGGGCTAGGAATTTGGCTACACTCTGCCCTTGTCTTAAAGAAAAAAAAAGAAAGTCTTCTGTAGGCTAAATTAAGGAATTTGAGGCTAATGTTGTTGGCAAAGATTTCAAGACATTCTAGGATTGACTCACATAGTTATTGGTGATCATTCTTATACAGAAAACAATGAAAAAGAGCAAGTGGGGCAAAAAAATACAAAATGCTGTTTGTGGAGAAAAAGAGCACCAGGAAATTCATGCCTAAGGAGATAAGTTTAATTTAAAGAAAGGCTTAAAGGGAAATGGAATGAAGAGAGGGGTGTATCTTCAGGACAAGATCCCACCTGGGTAATCTCATAGTTTGTAAAAGAGAAAGTTTATGCAGCAAGGGAAGCTGTCTACAAGTCAAAGCTAATGCGATCTAATTCAAGGAGGGGGCTAGATTCCATTCCCAGCAAGCAGAAGAATTTGGCGTCTTTGGCCATGTGGTTCTGGCTTCATCAAGAAAGATACAGTAGTAAAAAAGATTGTGGAATCTTCCTCTATGGTTACAGAAAGCTGCTGAGACCAGGTTTGTGGTAGGGGAGGACCTGTGTGGCAGCCTGGAGAGGCCTTTGCATGAAACCATGAAGGTGAAGCCTGGATTGTGTTGGCGATGCCAGAGCTGTGGGATATCTGCCAAGGAGAGTGGTCAATAGAATGTGGAACTAGCCTGAGAGGGAGAAGTGTTTTGCAGTCAACAAAGCTGAAAGGGTAAAAGTTCTAAAGGGTCATCTATGTCAGGATTTAAAGATTTTCCTGTAGACCAATTTCTAAATGGTCTTAACCTGGAAAACAGGACCCCAAGAAAGACACTGGGATCGCCCAGTGACGGAGAAATGGATGAGATCTACATGAACAGTCTGGACGTGAGTGGGGGTAATGAGAGGTGAGGGGAAGAGAACTTGGGGGAGCGGGAGATCGCAGCTGGATCAAGAACAGAAAGGGAACACAAGGAATGTTCATGGTAAATGAAGACCACATGAGAATAGGAAGAAGCAAAGTGCTAGAGAGGCCCACAGAAATCCACAAAGATGCCCCCACAATAGACTGCTGGCAATAGTCGAGAAATAGCCCGAACTGATCTACTCTGGTGATAGGGTGGCCAAACACCCTAATTGTCGTGCTAGAAACCCCATCCAATGACTGAGGGAACTGGATGCAGATATCCAAGGTCAGGCCCCGGGTGGAGCTCCGGGAGTCCAATTGGCGAGAAGAAGGAGGGTTTATGTGAGCAGGAGTTGTTGGGACCAGGGATGGATGGAATACAGGAACGAGTGGCCAAACGAATGGAAACACATGAACTGTGAACCAATGGCTGAGGGGTCCCCAACTGGATCAGGCCCTCTGAATGCGTGAGACAGTTGATTGACTTGATCTGTTTGGGAGGCATTCAGGCAGTTGGACCGGGTCCTGTGCTCAGTGCATGAATTGGCTGTTTGAAACCTGGGGCTTAGCAGAGATGCTTGGCTCAGCCTGGGAGGAGGGGACTAGACCTGCCTGGGCTGAGTCCACCAGGTTGATCTCAATCCTCGGGGGAGTCATTGCCCTGGAGGAGATGGAAATGGGGGGTGGGCTGGGGGGAGGGTGCCGGGGCAGGAGGGGGGAGAACGGGGGAATCCATGGCTGATATGTAAAGTGGAATTATATTGTAAAATAAAATAAAATAAACTCAAAAAAAAAAAAAAACACAGAGCCAGAAATTTGGGTTAAAGCCTGAGAGAAAGATCAGAGGAATAGGACAAACCACGAGCTAACCTCACCTCACCAATGCCGCAGCTTCCAAAGAGAGCTTTTTCCTGTACACTCACCTTTATATGCCTTTTCTGTTTTGCCCTCTCATTGGCTCTCTTAGCCCAGCCACGTCACTTCCTCTTCCTACACAGCTCTGTCACTTTCTGTCTATCTGTACAGACCTCCAGACCTCTATGGTTGGTACTGGGATTAAAGGCATGTGTCACCACGCTTGGCTCTGTTCCCTATTGTGGCCTTGAACACACAAAGATCCTGCCTGCTAAGTGATAGGATTAAGGGCATGTGCTACCACTGCCTGACTTCTTTGTTTACTTATAATGGCAGAGGCAGGTAGATGTCTGAGATTTGGTGGCCAGACAGTCCAGCCTACTTGGTAAGTCCAGACCAGTGAGAGACCTTGTCTCAAAAAGCAAGATCAATAGCTCCTGAAAAACTGAATCTATGAAATATTGAATAACTTCTATGGCTACGGTTTAACACAAGTTTCATTTACTTCAGGTCTGATCCAACATGCCAAGAAGCAGTACGAGGGGACACTGAATTCTGTTTCATCATAAACTGGATTGATTTGGTGTTAGCTAACGTGAGCAACATCAAGAATTTTTGTTTTAGTTTACTTTAAAAGGTGTATTTGTATGCATTCCCTAAACCTACTTGTTCAATTGTTTTTTGAGCACTGCTGCTTCTACTTTTGAAATGAGGAGCCAAGTTGGCATGTGATCTGAAATGCTATGAGTTAGCAGGATAAAGTCATGTCACCCTTCTCAGCAGACCAGCAGAGAGCACTGCAAACAGCCCCTCACCTCTCTTTGGTGCTCCTTCCTTCCTCCCTTAGAAACTCCACATTTGAGTCTAGCTCAGCACTTGAGAAAAGTCCTGCACACTCCCCTTTCCTGATTTTGCTCACTTTGTTTCTTTGTCAATGGGAATGCAATCTCATATCAATGACCAAAATCCTAGTTGTATAAACTTTCCTTTCTCTGTAAAACAATCTTCCCAAGGTTCTTAAGATCAGTTAATTGCACTTTATATTTACTTTGGTGCTACAGTCCAGTTTTAGCTCTAGATTTACATTATATTTTCTTCTCACAGTGTCAGGCATATGCAATGTTTTGAATAATAATGGAGAAAAGGAAAGAAAATTAATTCTGTTAGACAGAAATAGTGACACAAGGTTAAGGTCTTATAGTGCATAGGAAACTGAGACAAGGGGATTGCTTATTGTTAAGCCAGCCTGTACTACAATAGTGAGTGTCAGGCTAGTAAGAGTCTTTCTCAAGGAAAACAAAACAGCAACAAAAATCCTGCCTTCTTTGAATTTATAACTAAATGGAGGAGATCCAGGCAGTGAAAATGGATGGCACTTATGGCAGATACTATGAGGGAGAAGGGATGTGTGATGAGGAAAATCAATAAAAGAGACCTTGTGTAGATTTAGTGAAAGAGGTGCCTTTCAGAATTGATAGTTGAGTCCTTAGTCTTACTGCATCTATTGGACTACTTGAATAGTCCCCCTGCTAACTCTCTTCAGTTTCTCAACTCTGTAGGATCTGTCATGGATCTTTTTGTTGGGACTGTTCTATGAATGTTGCAAGCACTTAAAGTGATGTGCTCAGTCAGCAAAACCCTAGATGGATACATTTGGTTTGGTTTTCAATGAATGTCCCGAGTTCTCTTTTGTCTTAAACTGGACACTTCTGACTGAGACCTTGGGTTTCAGTGAACACTGAAACTATGTTTGCTGCTGCCAGCCCTTCACTCAGGATGAAACTCAGGAGATAACAACTCCATTTCTTCTCGTTTTTGTTTTCAACCTGTGAGGGAATGACTGGGCAGTATTCTATTCACGATCACCTTTGTGAAGGACAAAAGGATTCTACCATTAAGTCATGGATGACGACTATAAGATCACACAGAAACTGTTGTATTTTAAATCTGCATGTTCTGAAGTGAAAATACATATGTCAGTTTTTAGTAGTATTTCCACGGTATTAAACACACAAACCATGTGCTACTTAGCAATTTACACCATGACTGATTTTTCAGCTAGATACCACTACATGCCCAGATATCTTTGGCAGGAGAAAAAGGTTGTTTATTGAATTCTAATTGGTCAGTCCAAAGTATAGCATTTGGGAATGATTAACCAGGGACACATGGAAGGCTCCTGCCACAGCACCAACCCCCCCCCACCACTGAGTCCCTGGGTATACTGGTCTGGCAGGAGAGGGAGGAGTTACCAGCCTTCCTACTTTTCTTTGCTTGAACTTAACTTTGCTTTTAGGGTAGGTTTCTAGTACTGTCCTTTTGGTAATGATGATGATTCTAAGCAATTTGAGAGGAAAAAAAATCTTCTTGTTTTTCTAGACAGGGTTTCTTTTCTCTGTGTAACAGACCTGGTTGTCCTGGAACTCACTGTGTAGACCAGACTGGCCTCGAACTCACAGAGATCCACCTACCTCTGCCTCCTGAATGCTGGGACTAAAGGTGTTTGCCAGCACCACCACCAGCAGCAGCAGCATCTGAGAGAAAGAGTCTTAATCAGAATTGTTACTACAGAACAGCAACTGTCAGTCATTCAGAACACACAGGCTGGTGAGTTCAACTGGAAGGAGGCCTTCAGAGAAAACCAAACTCTTATCCCCCTCTAAAGTGTGAAGGCCTTACGGCATTTTTGGAAGAGGTCATTTTTATCTTTAAGTAATTCAATATAAGGACATAGGCATGTGACAGGACGAGGTAGAAGGATTTTACTTTAAAGGCTTTACTAAAGTGAAGAGACTTTCAGAGCAGCACTATCTCTGCTACAGCTGGACTGGCAGAAAACTTTCAACATATGAAATAAGTTCTTACCAGTTTGTTCAGTCCCGATAGAAAATTCACATTATTTCTTTTATTCTTCTTGTCAAAAAATGTAAATGGATCTACTCTTGTTGAAACATAATTGTGATGGTTCTTAGGACGTTTTCCAATTAATGATATTGCTCCCTTAGGTGTGAGCTCTGCGATTGAAATAGTAGCCTTTGTTCAGAGATGGTACACTTACTTTGTCACTTTCCCAGAGGAGCAATCTGACACTTTTTGACAGCCAATGACTTGTGGATGAATAAGTGATCCCTTTAAAAAAGAATTCATTATCGGACTCAAGAACAAAATATGCATTATAACACAGAACAAAATTATACTTTTCAATGCTAGTGATTTCTGTCTGCCTGGGTGTGATGGATTGGGGATCAGCTAAAGCAATTTCAAATATATGATATTTCAGGAGATTATCAAACTTAGAAGATAGTCAAAATCCTTTCCATTCTTGGCATGAAATAGCTGTTATTTTCTTATGACTAGTGTTATTCTGAGAAAAAATAAGAAAAAGAGAATTATGTGTATGAGAACTTACCTACTGAGGAATAGCAAGAACAAAATAAATGTAGCTATGTTTTATAAATATTACCAACAGACTCTATTTGAGAATTAAGGATAAATGCGATATGGACGATGCTGTATAGTCTTTATGATTCCCTGATACTGTTGTGATATCTGCATTTTGTGAGAAACCACAATTGGAAAAAAAATCAATCATGGGAAAATGCACAGCATCCTGTTCACCAACCTGAAAACACTTTTAAACAATCCCACCCAGTTAAGGCTGGGAAAGAGAAGAGTATTCACTCATCTCTGATGTTGCTTCTTTTTTCTTCCTTCCTTTCTTTCTTTCTTCCTTCCTTTCTTTCTTTCTTTCTTTCTTTCTTTCTTTCTTTCTTTCTTTCTTTTTTTCTTTTTTTTTTTCTTTTTTTTTTTTGGTTTTTCAAGACAGGTTTTCTCTGTGTAACAGACCTGGCTGTCCTGGAACTCACTATGTAGACCAGGCTGGCTTCAAACTCACAGACATCCATCTGCCTCTGCCTCCTGAGTGCTGGGATTAAAGGCGTGCACCACCACTACCCAGCCTGATGTTGCTTCTTGTATGGATGCCTCAACCTATGTCAGTTATAGATATGTGAGGCTGTGAAGGTGTTGGGTTGAAACCTACATAGCGAAGTGATTACTGGGGAAATCTTGATGAGGGAAGGGAAAGAGGTGAAAAGAACATTGACATCATTGTATGTATGTGTGTTTAGAAGAATCATTTGAAGCTGATATTTATCCCCACTCAGGGAACCTTCAGTCCTTTCATGGGATTTCATGCTACTAAAATTTATATAAACATCTAACAAGCATTTTCACACATAGTAAGTTGAACATATTTTGGAAATATAGTATCAAGTATTACATTAACATTTTAACTTCCTATATCATGTATAGAAGTTTTAAAAATAAACAAACTGAATTGATCCCCTGTTACTATCAATTGCTATTTCCCAGTTTTGGTATGTGATAACATTAGTGGCCTGCCATCAAGATGCAAAAGTGCTTTGTATATTGGACTTTGGAGACAGAGAAGTTTAGATTCAAGTCCCATTTCTTCATTTGTTTGTCAACCATGAAAATTTTAGTGAGAATAGTGTAACTCTTATTATCTTTCAGCATTCCTGGGCCCTTTGAATCTGTGGATTTTGACTCTGATTACCAAACACTCTATACTGGAGTTCGTAAATATCTCCCAGTAATCACCTCTTTACCAACCACATCATTGCAGCTGCTGCTACCATCATACATTTTCATGTAAATGGCTTTATTTAACTTCTAGCATAAAATTTAAAATTATACAATTGTATACCATAACCCTCCCTATGCCTCTACTTACCATAAAGAATTTATGTTATCCTGACCCCAAATAGAAACTGCTATTTCTTTCTAAGCACCCAAAGTCTATTTTAGTGTTTGAAATTTGGAATTGGAATGCAAATTCCCTCAGGCAGACTATGTCTAACTCACTTTTAGCTCCCTACAGAATGTCCAACAACATCATAAATAAGCTGTGAAAATCTGCAAAAAGGTAGGTAAGTGTCTACAGCTTAAATATGTCTAATTCTGTGGCCATTCATATTTTTAAGGTAATCAAAGATTTATATTAAAGAAATGCATCACAAACTTTGGCCAATTGATAGTGTTATGTGTGATTCTGTGCTGTGTTATGGAGGCTCACATGCTGAGAGAATGTAAAAGAAACACTGATAGGTAGAGATAGAGTCAAAAGAGCTATCTCAGAACATTTTGAAAAATATAATGTAGTTGGCTGTTATATCAGCTACCAGCATGACTGACATAACTACCTTCACCATGAGCATGCAGTAACTCAAATATATAAGGACTTATAATTCTCTCATACCAAGAAGTACTGAGGTCGGCAGCTGCTGGTTCAGCGGTTTACTGATATTGCTATCATTCTTTCGCTCCTTTTTCTTAAGATTCTGAAATGCCCCCTAGAATTCTAGTTATGTGGACTCACTTGGGCTTGGAATTAGAAGAAAACGGAAAGAATAAAGTGTAAAGGGAATTGTGAGTAAAGAGCTACTATCACTTGAAAAGCATGTGACATGGTGACCAGCTCTCCCGTGACTATGTTTGGTTAAGTAACTTTGTGAATTATACTTCTCTTTATTAAGTTTAAACATAACCTTAGCAACCCTTTTGGAAGATTAGTAAATAGAAGCAAAAAAACAAACAACAACAAACAAAAAACAGAAACCAACCAAATAAACAAAAAGTTGTGTTTCAGAACGAAAACTTCAAGTTTAACTCACGGCTCCATTAACTGTAAACATTTCACCCACAGAGCTTTTGACTTGTACCATGTACCTAAATTTACTGATTCAGCAGTTACTCTCTCCCTGGTACTGTCCTTTTCTTTAGCAATGGAATACAAGAGAAACCTTATCTCCTAGCAGCAAACTAGATTCTGGGTGAAACAAGGAGACATATAAAAATTCACTATGCATTGATGCCGTGACTTCATTCTTTTTTTGTATGAACACGAAGTGGTGATGAACGTAAATCATTAATGAAAAATTTGATTTGCTCCTAGAAGTGATTTGCTGTGACATTTAACATTACCATTAGATTACTGATGACCATTTTATATTATGTATTTATTATATATTATTTATTGATGACAGTATAGTATTATGAAGAGTAAATTTTAGGCACTATAAAAATCTATCTCCATCATAGTCTATGAACAAAAACTTACTTATATGAATTAAAAATTAGACATTATTTTTACTTTAAACTTTATGGAAATATAAAAATGACAACAAATTTTTTTATTAAAAAATGTTAAGGCTTAGCAAATAATTATAAATTAAGGTGTATTAAAGGGTAAGAAGATCCCTGATAAATATGCGTTGTTTGAGAACTGAAGATCCACCTTAAACTTGGGCCATACTTTCTGGTGACAGTCTACATAAAGGACATGAGGGAAGGAAGCTTTTGTTTCTTGCCTGCTTGTTTTCACCCTTGACTGCAAGTTTATCTATTCTACTGCCAACTTTGATGGTATTAGAACCTACTTCTTCAGGATCCCAATGTAGACTGAAGAGTGGCAGAGATATCCAGCCTGGCGGACTGAATAACTACTAGAATGGGTAAAACATATTTCAAAATTGTTCATTATTCCTAGCAATTAGGAAAATACAAACCAAAACAACTTGAAATTTTTTTATCTGATCCCAGTCAGAATGGCAGTGATCAACAAAACAATTGACAACAAATGACAGAGTGGGTATAGTAAAAAGGAACCCTCATACATTGTTGGTAAGGTGGAGAAGCAACCATGAAAATCAGTGTGGAGAATTCTCAAGAAGCTAAAAACAAATTTACCATATGGCCCAGGTAAACTCCTCCTTGGCATATGTTCAAGGACTTGACATCCACAGATACTTGCTCAGCCATGTTCATTGCTTCTCTGATCTCAATAGCTAGGAAATGGAAACAACCTAAACGTCTTTCAACTAATGAATTAATAGTGAAAATGTGGTGCACATACACTACAGAATACTGGTCGGCTATAAAGAAAAATAATACCATGAGCTTTACAGGTAAATGGATGGAACGATAAAAGATCATATTGAGTGATGTAACCCACATAGAGAAACACAAATATCACATGTTCTCTCTCATTTGAGGCGCTTAGTATAAAAATCTTCATATGTGAATACATATCCTGGAGTAATTGCAAAAATGAGGAAAGGTAAAAGGAACCATCCTGGATCTGATATGCAGGGAGAGTTATAGAGAAGGGAATAGCAGGGAACAAGTGACCTGATTTAGAGACATGAGAAATACAGAAGGAAGAAGAAAGGTAAAATAACAGTAAGGATGTCTGAAAACTTCATAAAGGATCATACTATTAACTATTACCTAAGAAAACTTTAGTACATGTAAGTCTACATACATATAAATACACATATACAGTTTAAATGAACTTTTCTCATCTGGGCTGAAAATGCTCCCTCCATGTATCAAATACCACCTAATAAAACCCCAACACCAGGCATGAGAATACACTTTTGAGTTCTTGGTCAGGGTCGTCCAAGAGACTCCCCAAACATACATGTTATGGCTCTTGACTGGTTGCCCTCAGCAGTGGAAGGTAAGTCCCTATTGGTGATGATACCATGTACTTCAGTCACAAGGCTCAGAGGCTCCTGAGCTGGAACCAACCTGGAAACTTCCTCACTGAGGACTAGTTTTTATGGTACCAAAAGTTACCACACAAGCTTTCAAACGTAGGGAACCAACAGGCCTATGATGCCTATGAACTGCAGCAGTGACCAGAATGACGTAACTCTACAGATACAGTAGTAGCGTGCATACCCTGGTGGTAACCATCAGCTCCCTAATTGGACTTAAGACTCACTCGGCAAGAGGGAAATTATAGCTGGTACTGGTAACCTAAGCAACAACCTAGGGCTAGTGAAGCCATGGTCTTGAGGGGGGAAGCACACAATCACCGCTTTATTGAACCAATACAATCTCCAACTACACTCTAAATACTTGTCCTTCTACCCACGGGTAAGTGTAGTCCTCACCCCTCATCAAGGAAACATACCTGTACAACAGCTGGAGACCATTATAGAAAACCACAAGTTATCAAAATGCAGAGTTATGGAGCCCAGTATGAATGTATGCATCTACAAAACAATTTCCCCAGCTAATGCTCAGGGAACATTGCAGAAGATGGTGCGGAATGTTTGTAAGAGCCATAGAAACAGAGAGTTTGCTGTGAGACTGTGTCTGCTGGTTATGTCGCCCATATTACTACCTAAACATGAGCTGAACAAGGACAAGAACAATATTCCAACCAAAGTGAACCAAGAAAAGGCCATAAGGCTTCAGCCCTGCACTACAAACTTAGGCAACTAGGGAATGCTGAGTGGAAATACTTTCACCAGGGAAGAGCAGACCAAGTGATTGGTCTAATACCTAGTAATCAGCCCTGAAAATACACATATAAGTAGCATTACACAGACTGAGCAGGTTATATCCAGAAATAAATACACAAAAACATATATGCATATAAAAATAATTAATGAAAGAAAGAGACCTTAAAATTTGAAAGAGATCCAGAAGAAGGGGCTTATGGGAGGGATGGTAGGGAGGAAGGGAAGGGAGACATGATGTAATTATGTCATAATCTCAAAAATAAAAGATAATCAAAAAAATTAAGGATCACTAAATAATCATTTAAATTAAGGTATGTTCAAGGAAAACAAAATTTTTATTCAATTTTTTTAACTTTTGTTCCTTTCTTGCTTTCTACAGTGGTATTCTTTTTGCTTTGTTTCTTTTAACCATGCAGTTCTTTCTTTTTCTCCTTTGCCATCCCTTCCTTTATTTTATTCACTTACTATTTTGATTTTGTCCTAAATAATTACTAACTCTAAAGCATGCTCATATTGCTTTTGCCATTCTCTGTTCTGTGGTAATTAGAAGTGTGTTTGTTGGTTTTCATCAATTTTAATTTTATTTCTGATTCTTGTGGCATTTGGTGTTGTTGCTCTGAGTGATAGTGGAGGCTGAGCATGCATGAATAAAATGTTACTAAGAAAATCCCCAAGTAAAACTGAAAGAGATCTTGAATCAACAGATAAGCAAATTGTAACACAGGAGCACAAGACATGAGGAGAAGGAAGGCAACACAAGGTCTCCCAAAGATTGTAATTCTATTATGGGCCCCAAAGATACTGAAATTATGAAAACACTAAACAAAGAATCAAAATCTGATGGCAAAATGTATCAATGACTTCAAAGAAGACATAAACAAAGAGGTGGATGGAGTAAGAAAACAAGGGCAAAACCTGGAGAAGAAACTCAGCAATGAAAAAGAGTTGAGCAATGTTGAAGAGAAATTCACCAAGAAAATTGTGACTTTTAAACTAAAAGGCAATATATAGTAAATAAAAAAACTCAAGCAAAAAGAAATCAGCACACAAGAAACACAATGAAAAACACCACCAACAGACTAGATTAAGCAGAAAAAGAATATCTCCAACATAAGGTCAAAGAAATACTGTATTTATATTTTAATAAAGAAAATCGAGGATGAGAAAGAGGAAGACAAAGGGAAGGACTGGAGAGACTCAGTCAGTTCAGTGCATGCTGGGCAAGCATGAGTTCCTGAGTTTAATCCTGAAAATCCACATTAAAAGGCAAGGCATAGCAGCATGCACTTATAATTCCAGAAGTGACAGAAAAAGGTGGATTCCAGGAGCTCCCTGGCAGGCCAGTCTAGCCCACTCAATAAGCTCCAGACCAGTGAAATATTCTGTGTCAAAAAAAACCAAGGTGGATAATACCTGGGGATGACTTCTGTCCTACACACACACACACACACACACACACACACACACACACGCACGCACGCACGCACGCACGCACGCACGCACACGCACACGCACGCACGCACGCGGAGGGGCAGCAAGAATAACTGCAACTTTCAAGAACTCTGAGACTTAACCAAGAGACCAAGATAAAAAGAGGGTAGGAGAAGCAGATAAAAATGAAAACTAAGGACTAGAAAAATCTATTCGGTGAAATTTAGTAGGTGGGTGGTATGGATTACACTTGTAATCCAAGCACTTGGGAGGCTGACCCTGGAGGATCAAGAGTTCAAGGCCATCTTTGGCATTGGTTACATAGCAAATTGGAGGCTAACCTGAGCTGTATAAGACTTTGTCTCAAAAAAAGGAGGAAATAAAGAAAGAAATTGTAGAAGCAAATTCTCCAAGTCTAGGGAAAGAAATGGACACACAAAAGAAAGAGAACTTCTCTAAGACACATTATAGTTAGTATGCTGAGCCTAAAAATATAAATGTAAGTTAAAATGCACTAGACAGGTGTGTTCTTAATGCTTTCAGGGAAACCAAAGTATTTCTGCTTTTGCCGTAAATTAAATTTTGAGGATCTTAAGGTTAATTTAAAAAGTAATAAAGATGGTGGGTGATAAAACATGTCTGCATGAGTGAATCAATATAGTTAAGAAGAGAATCTGAGCTACCAGGCCACCAGACCATACTGCTACTGCTGACTCTCTGACCCACTAGCCAGCTTTAGCTATAGATTTACTGAGTAGATCCTATGGCCAACACTGAGAAAGCTGGATTTTCCATGGGTGGAGTGTGCATTAAAGTAGGAAAAGAACCTGGTCTGCCTCAGTGTTGCCCAGCTGAGATACAGCTGCCATCCACTGACCAGCATTAATTGTTATCACTGGTTAACTGCTCATAGGAGCAGCACTTGGAAATCTACAGAGAAAGAAGGTCAAGGCTGCTGATAAAACAGACTTGGATGGTAGAGAGAAGCAGGGTAAGAATTAAAGCAAGTAGATGTGTGGTCACGCAAACTAAACATGAGACAGCAGCCAGTCAGAGAAGCAATCCCTGCCTGTTCCGCCATTGCCAGGGGCAAGTGACGTGAGATTGCTGAAAGTGTGCTGTGGAACCCACCATAGCATCCTAGGCACACAAAGGTACTCACATGGGTGGGCCTTCCTCATCTCTTCAGATCCTCAGTGGGTTCTACCAGAATGTAAACTACAGTCACAGAATGCCTTCTTATCAAGGGCAGAATGGCTTAACTTGTCTAAATTACTAAGACAAGCAGGCCCACCTCCCAAGACTATTCAAATGAAAGTCCAATGGGAAGGAGAAGACACATCATCTCAACAAGGAAGAAGCAGTGACCAGCTGGGCGGTGGTGGCGCACGCCTTTAATCCCAGCACTCGGGAGGCAGAGGCAGGCAGATCTCTGTGAGTAGAAAAACAAGACACTAAGTTTCATGTGGAAGCCCAAAACACCCAAGATACCAAATCAACCCTCAACAGAATCAGTAATGTTGGAGGTATTAAAAAATCCAATTAAAAATCATAATACAGAGCCATATTATTAATGACACCCATGATATTGTCACTAAAACAAATGTACCCATGGAACAAAATAGATTACAGAGAAAACATAAAGAGAAGAAACCTCAAACAGCTAAAGACACCCAATTTCCAACAAAAGTTGCAAAAATACACATTAGAGAAAAGCTAGCTTCTTCAACAAATGGTGCTGGGCAAACTTTATAGCCACAGTTAGAGAACGAAATTAGAATCCTGTCTCTCATCATGTGCAAAATCAATTCAAAATGGTTTTAAGATATTAACTTAAGATCTGATATAAGATCTGAAACTCTGAAACTGACAGAATAAAGCATAAGTAAAACACTCTACTTCAAGACAGAGGTATGGAGAAGAAATTTCTGGAAAAGATTGGAGGGTTGGCAAGATGGTTTGACAACTAAGTGCACTTGCCTCCAAGCTGGGGACGGGAATTAAAATCCTGGAATCCACATGATGGGAGAAGAGAACCAAATCCCTCAAGCTGTTCTCTGACCTCCATGTGCCTCATGCTCATGCATGTGTGTGCATGTGTGTGCTCACTCACTTTAAATAAATAACAGAGAGAGAAAAGAAAAGTACTCTAATATCTAAGGAAGTATTAGGAAGATTTGGCAAGTGAAATAATAAGACTATTAAGAAACTAAAAAGCTTTTTCACAGCAAATCATAGAAACTGCCCACAGAATGACATAAAATCTTTGCAACTGTACATAAGACAGGAGACTGAGACCAAGACTATACAAATGACTGCAAAATGTAAACACCAAAAAAATCTTCTGGTCAATAAATGGGCAAATGAATTGTATAGACAGTTCTCAGAAGAAGAAATACAAATGATCAACAAATATACAAAAAAAAATGTTCAAAATCTTTAACCTCCAGGGAAGTACAAATTAAAACTACTTTGTGATTCCATTTCACCCAAGTCGGTATGGCTAACATCAGCAAAATACATTATAGCAAGTGCTGGCGAGGCTGTGAGGAATGCTTTACACAATTGGAGGAAATGTGAAATAATGCAGACACTATGGAAATCAGCTTAGAAGTCCCTACACAAACTGAGAATATGACTACTGTCTGATCCAGCAATATCAGTTCTGGTATATACATAATGTTGTGTGATATGTTATTGGGTTCTGACAAATAAAGTTTGCTTGGAGTCAGAGGGCTGAGCTAGCCACTAGTTAACCATAGAGGTCTGGAGGACTGTAGAGAGAGGGGCAAGAAATGGTAAGGCAGGACTGAGACAGGATCCCGGCCCCTTTTGGTCAGAGGAACAGAAGAGACAGGAAGTCACTGGTGGCTGCTCTCTTGCTCCTCTGACTCCGAGCAGGCTTTATTTGTCAGAACACAAAATATCACACAACGATACAATGAAATTTAAATCAGCAGCAATGCTTGCATATGAATGCTTACTGCAATATTTTTCTCAACATATAATATATGGAACCAACCTAGAAGCCTCCTCCTCCCAAAATAAGCCTTATCAAGAAAGACAAATATCACATGCTTCTGTCTTCTGCAGAATATATTAGTATATTGTATATATAGTGTATGTATATGAGTTGTAAGCAGAAGAGTAGAGGGGAAATTACATGGGAGGAAGACCGTCTAAAGGGAAGGCAGAGGTAAAAACAAGAGAGGTAGTAAGGGGTAAATGTATCTGCCACGTGTTTTCTCTCATGTGTGCAATGTAGATTTCATTATACATATACGTATACATATGCACATATACATGACATGAAAACAACATGGGACTATTTGTGTGGAGAAAAGAGATGAGTGGAAAAGGCGTTGGAGACAGAAGGATAAAATGGGGGTGTGAATTTGTACAATATACAATGACATACGCATGAAAATGTCACAAAGAAACTCATTATTTTGTATGCTAACAGAAAAATAAAAATAAAAATAAAGCCAAGCCAGACAGTTGCTAGTTTGGGAAGTGATTCATAAGTACCTGCCATGAGTGGCAAGTCCACTCAGAATATAACCCCAGCAGGTTCCTTGGTGGTCTAAAGATTAGTGCTTAAAGGTCACATCCATCTTTTTTTTGTTTATTTGGAAGCTGTAGCAATAGTATCCAAACAGTCGATATAAGTGATTTCATTTCATGTGTCAATTTCATCAAAAAGGAATAGGCTTTTCTTCACAATTAACTTCTAATAGTAAGAAATATGGAAGACCAAGTAGCAAGAAGCAAGCAGCCTTAAGTGTAACAATAGTTCTTCCTTTGTTTGAGCATAATTGTTGAAGAAAGGTGAGAATAAAGCAGGTGTGAAAATACTGTGTCAGGCAGGAGAGACTGATCAGTGGTTTAGAGCACTGGCTGCTCTTGCAGAAGACCCAAGTTCAGTTCCCAGCACCTAAGTGGTGACGAACAACCATTATACCTTCAGTTCCTGGGCATCTGATGCCCCCTCTGGCTTCCAGATGTACCGGGCACACATGTGATGCACTTACATACATGCAGGCTAACACTTATACCTTGCTCAGCCTAGACACAGGGGGAAGGGCTTGGTCCTGCCTCAACTTAGTATGCCAGGCTTTGTTGACTCACCAAGGGAGGCCTTACCCTCTATTAGGAGTGGATAGGGGGTGGGACTGGGAGAGGTGGGGGGCACAGGAGAAGGACAGGGAGGGGGAACTGAGATTGGAATGTAAAATGAAAAAAAAAAACTTTTTAAAAAATAAATTAATTAAAAAAGAAAAATAGTATACAGCCAACCATAACAACAATATCGCTTGAAAGTTAACTTTAAGTAAAGTTTTAGAAAAGGTAAATCCTAACTAACTTCCCTGGTCAGACTGACAGATGAGCAGGTCCCGAGCAGGGTAGAGGAGCAAAACCACAATCCAGTAACACAGGTTTTACAAAGACTCTTACAGAAGACTGCCCTTTTAAACTGTGTGGGTTAATTGGGAGCAAATTAGCAAAACACACAGGGTATAAAGAGAGGGTAAGAGAGAGGGTCTGAGGTTACATGCTCAAAGTCCATTACGTGTTTGTCAAAAATAACCATCAGTGATATCCAGCATTTCTCTTGAAAATGACACCCAGTGTTCACTTGCTGAGAACTATAAGATGTGTAGATATTTCCCAAAGCCAGTTTTTCTTATGAAAATACATACCCCTCACTCGGTAACCTTCCAGACATGTGAAACTGGTCTGGCCTGTGCTGATAGGGGACGAGTGACTCAAAGCAAGCCTCTCTGTCCTGTCAATGGTCATCTCAGTGCTCTGGCAACAAGGCCTCTCCAGCAATTTCTGACTGTCCAGAAGCCTGAAATGCCTACATCTTTACTGATTAAATATTAAATAATTAGTTTTTTAAGAACACATGAGGATTAGAAAAATAATTACTAAACAATGCTTCTGTGTGCCAGCACTGTGCTTGGCACTAAAGAGCATTGTATAGCGTCGCTAAAGAAAACTTAATGAAGAATTCAACTTCTACCACCCCACACATTTAAAACGTAAGCTGAAGTCATTTTGTTAACTTTCACGAGAACTATTCTAGCAAATCAAGACAAAGGTCTGCTTATTTAAGGAAATAAAAGAAACGCATTGTATCCAGATTTAGGATAAATCTGTCACTGCAGTCACGGGCATCTGTTGTTACTAGCATTTTGTGCCTGTGAGCAGATATGAATTGGATATGAATTTTAATTTACCAAAGCTTCTTTGCCATCTCATTTCTGAATTTGAAAGTTTTAATGAGATTTAAGAGAAAGTAGTTTTCCCCACAATTGAAGACCACAGGGCTTGGCTGACTTAGAAAAAAGTGTGTACACTGAGAAACAATGCGCTTCTGTGCCTGTTCAGTCTAGTAAGTCTGAGTCTCCATAAAGAAACATAACAGTCTGGTGTTAGTAAGAATCCAAAGCCCAGTACAGGTATTTGAGGGAAGGATTATACCAAGTGATTCCGAAGTGTCTGTTGTTGCAGCAGGATGCAATGAGGGTGTGATTCAAAGCCGGGGACGGATGGTGTGCATCCTTCACATGGGCATTCTATACCCAAAGGGATGGATTTGGGGAGAGTTGATTACCACAGCTAAAGTCTCGCCTTTTCACACGGACTCAGTTTCCCTCCCTATCATCCTGAGATTGGTGTACACACCCCAGGGCGTGCAATTCCAGAGTCACACTTTGGCAGAGTGCTGAGTATTTAGGAGTGCTGAGGCAAGAGGCATGCAGAACCAGGCTTCAATTTGGCTTTCCTTTATCCCAGCTGTGTGGCTTCATAAGTGACTCACTTTCATCACATGCCACAATAGAGTAAGGGAAGTGGGAACGAAAATCACTATTCTATTCAGGGGTGTCTATCAAGATCTAGTATCACCCATGATGGCTGCTGTCCATATTCTACTCACTCTGTTCCACCTCTGAGGAAAGACCTTCCTGATTAGTAAATGGAGAATGAGTAACTGCTCCCATTAAAGCCAAGGGGTAAGACTGTGGACAGAAATCACGAAGAACATTGATGACCCCCTCTTCCTGCTCTGAGTCCTGCTGGGAGCCTGTCCTGGCTCAGCATTGTCCTGGTTTTTAGGAAAGACTTAGAACTATGCCTGCCAACGTGGCCTCTGTAAATAATTACATAATACCTATCATCTATGTGTCACTTATCTATCTTGCTTTTCAACATATGTAAAATTCTGATAGGAAAGAGAAATGTTATTTATTGGGTGTCTCCTTTGCAATCCCAGTATCTACTATTAATTATCATCTGTTACTCAACTGATTTAGGAAAGTGTAAAATACAGAGGGAGACAGATCTCTGAGTTCAAGGCCAGCTTGGTCTACAGAATGAATCTAGGACATCTAAGATTACAAAAAGAAACCCTCTCTTGGAAAAAAAAAAATGCCAAGGCTCACAAAGACCTCTGCTGGGTGGTGATGGCACATGCCTTTAATCCCAGCAATCAGAAGGCAGAGGCAGAGGCAGGTGAATCTCTGAGTTCAAGGCCTGGTCTACAGAACAAGTTCCAGAGAGCTACACTGAGAAACCCTGTCTCAGAAAAACTGAGAAGAAATATGTAAAAATAGTATTGAGCTTTCCACTGTCAGTCCTAAAATTTCCTCAACATCTGTTAGATGTTAGATAAATTATAAAATATTGAAACTGAACAAAACTGTAAAAAGTCCTATGTCTAAACTAATGGTATGTATCTATAAAAATAGGAAGCCTGGTTCTTACCGGTGCTGATGGCCGGGGCAGGGCAAACTGTAGCCCTTCCCACCATCCCGTACCATGCTTCTGTACCCGAAATCAGTTACCCCGGCTCCCTTCTCTCTTGCATTCTTATGTATGTACTAAGTTCTCTTTTGTTTTCAACTCAGAGCTAGGTTGAAGTCGGATGAGGAGTAGAGCACCTCAGAAATAAGGAGGGGAGGAAGGAGATCATTGGAAACGTAACAGAGGTGTTTATTTAGACTCAAAACGAGGTTCAATATTCATATGAGTTCATTTATTGCATGTGCCCAATACAAGCTAAGTTTCTTGCACACGGCTCTATTTGAACCTCTCTAACTGCCTAGCTGCTGAGCTTTGACATTTTTTATGTTCCCATTTTTCCAGGTCAGTGATTTTCATGCAGTAGTACTCAGACTTTCAGCCTGAAAACTTACCAATACCTTTCGTAAAAATAAAAATCCCTGTGCTTTCCCAGTCTTATTTCATGGCAAGCTTTAGGAATACAGCGTAGCACTCTTTTCATGGAGACATTGTGTGATTCTTGAGATTCCAAATATAAGACACTGAAGTCTACTATACAGTTCAGAAGGCACAGAGCTCAACAGTAGATTGTGAAGGGCCGTGAGTTCAGTCCCAGTAAAGAGAAAAAGAAAAGAATGGACATGATCTTACTGGCTTTACTATTTACATGTAAAAATAGATTGATTCCACTCATGCAAATGTGAAGTAGAAGAGACGAATGTGCTGATTCAGTGACGAACCATCATGAGCTGCTCCGTTCAGTGTACTGACCACTGATTTTGTTTTTATCTCGATTCTGCCATCCTACATTTTTTAAAGATTTATTTATTTATTATGTGTACAGCATGTATGACTGCAGGCCAGAAGAGGACACCAGATCTCATTACAGATGGCTGTGAGCCACCATGTGGTTGCTAGGAATTGAGCTCAGGACCTCTGGAAGAACAGCCAGTGCTCTTAACCTCTGAGCCATCTCTCCAGCCTCCCACCATCCTACATTTTAACAGAAAGTAGCTTCTCCTAAGATACAACTTAAAAAAAAAAAAAGATTACAGGAAAATCCACTTCTGGAACGGCTCTGGTATGTAGAAGTAACTGACTGCTGTTCAAATATGCCTCCTGGTTATCAACTGTAAGGGAAGAGATGAGAAACTACCGCTGTAGACCCTGGCACATCGGCACGACTGAGGCTTCCTGCCTTTAGCTGCTTTAACATGAGGATTCCTAGAGATACATACCTGCTATCCTAACTCCTGAGCCTCAAGTGGTTCACTTGAAACAAGTTGGGCCCACAGAGATTCTCAAGTCTGGAAGACTACCCTGTGGAGCTCCCAAATCAACAGCATCAGCATTGGTCAGGAATTTGTTAGATAGGAAAGCCTTCAGCTCAACCCAAGCCCGTTGTAGGTGTTGGGAAGGTCACCATAATGAAATACCATAGGCTGGGAGCTGTGTCATAGCTACAGACTGTGGGTCCGAACTTGAAGTGTCAGTCTGTACCTTTAGCTCCTCCTGAAGGTTTGCTTCTTGGCTTACAGATGGCCAAGTAGCTTGGGGCCAGCAAACCGTTCATTAAGTCCAGTTTGAATAGCAAGTAAGTTTGAGAACTGCAAAAGTTTGTCAGAATATTAACGCGCCATACAGAAAGGTAGTCTAACTGAAGTGATGATAGGCTTAACATGAGGATCTGTACAACTTTGAGAGAGGACCGATTCTCACATGTGTGTGTTTGCGCACCATGGAGGGCTGGAAGCACACAAACACACATGCACACACACATGCACATGCATGCACAGGGGAGTGTGGGCATTGGAGATCGTTCTACACTCCTTCAGGAACATCGTTATTTTGGAATAACCAAAGAGTCTAAGTGGTACAGAGCTGTGTTAGGTACCAGGAGCACAGCCACAAACCTCCAGCGGCCATCCTGTCTTTAGGAAGCATGGACAGTAGAGAATGGATCAAATGCTTCATGATCCCCAACTGGTCTGAGGGTTACCAGCCACAATCATCCAATCGCCTGAAGAGCTTATCAAGAAATAGTATTTCACAGACCTGCCCCTATCTGGCTGAATCACTTTCCAGAATAATGACGCAAGCTGCTTGGTCTCCTGAGCAAGAAGAAAG